>VZSC01015654.1:199164-218341 GCA_013398225.1 Steatornis caripensis
AAGGGGGAAAAAAAAAAAAACCCTTTCCCTGTAGACAAAAAAAAAAAAAAAAAAAAAGGCAAGTGTGGATCCATTTAAGAAGCCAGTGTGCTCCAACTGCCTCACAAAGAAAAACATAACACAGGAACATCAGAGTTTGACTTTTCTCGGTCTCCTTTTTCTGTCTTAAGGAAAGAGAGCCTAAATCCTAGTTTTAGGGCATTGTGCTCCTCCAGCCCCCACATTTCTCCACGTCAGGGGGCTCTTCCTGACCCACACCACTTCTCTTTCCCCACACGCTTCCAGCCACCGCACGCACCAAGGGCTGACCACCCATGCCAGGGACCCCCACGCCTCCCACGCTGGCAGAAAGCGACATGACACCTGCAGTTTCCATTACCACTAGCACAACTGTTCCCCAATTTCAATGCGAATTCAGCTCAACAGCTGATAACCTGGAACCCAACATGCTTTCTGAGTCAACAGGGAGATAACCCAAGTGGTGCAGGCATAACTGCTAAATATGTAGAGCTTGAACTGAAGGTTTCCTTCTTACAGCAAAGAAATGGGATTGGTGATGCCACACCGATACACCATTAAAAGAGAGAAGAAAATCACGTCTCCCCAAAGCCCACCGCGTCCGCAGGGCTGCACACTCACCTCCTGGTAGGGATAGGGATGCGCACGAAGGCTTTGTACCTCAGCAGCTCCCTGTGAAACTCCTGGAAATGCTTGAATTTCCTTTTCACCTGCCAGG
The DNA here is from genome assembly GCA_013398225.1 of Steatornis caripensis. NCBI lineage: Eukaryota > Metazoa > Chordata > Aves > Caprimulgiformes > Steatornithidae > Steatornis > Steatornis caripensis. The sequence goes on from VZSC01015654.1 coordinate 199,901, forward strand.
TGAACTCTCCATGGGTCAGCTCGACCGTGTAAACGTTGGGGCTTGGTACCTGCAGAGGAGAACATCACCACAAGGGCTGCAGCTTTGAAATAAGTCATTTTGCTGCAGCTGCTCATCTAAAGAGCCCTCATTCAATTTTACTTAAGGATCATTCTGCCTCACAACTTGTTGTTCTGCTTTATTAGGTTTTATGGACAGTTGGAAAACCTTCTCTCTTAAGCATTCTTCTGAGACACAGGCATTCCTGCTTCCTCAGCTCACGAACAAGCACGCGCAACATTAACCCACAAAGAGCATTTTAATGCAGTTCTACAGAAATTAAATCAAATTTCTGGAAGTTCTGACCTTCTTCGTGGAAGTAAAGCGTTCGACTTCCAACACGCGCACTCGAACAGGACATCCCACGAGGTACGTCTGCGTGCCTGGCTCTTTGAACCCATGGGTGTGATAGATGGCAGAGAAGGGAATGCACGCTGGAAGGACCACAAACCCTGTTAGCTCAACAGCCTTGCAACCATCAACAAGGGCATGAAAGCCAGCACAGCTGTGATACTTCAACACAGGAGCATTTACACAGCAGCAGTAATTCCACTAAAATATACCAGGTTTTATTTAAGAGAGCTTAAAGGCAAGCTTTCACAGGAGAGACCTGACTTGAACAGCTCAAGTGCTGAGAGCAATGCCTCCTGGCCCTGAACAGGGCCAACGGCTGGGCTTGGTAAAACCACTGTCAACAGATTATCAGTTATTAATCCAGGTGGGACACGGGGTGAGAACATACAGGTGTTAACTCACCAGTGCCTTTCGGGTCATTCAACACCTCCGAGTCAACCTCCTCCCCCTCGAAGTGGAGGTCCCTGGTGTCCAGGCTCTCAATGACGTTGCTCATGTCTGCAGCGATCTTCTTCAGCGTCGATGTAGCTGCATGGCTTTCGGCTCTCAGTGACATCTCAGGGACACACGCACCGGAGTCACGGGGGGCTGGGGACGAGGAAGGAGCAGGGTTGTCATCATCCCCTCTGCAATATCTTAGCACAGCAGGGCCAAGGGAAAGCTCCGGCAGTGCGTGGCCCTGCCTTCCCTCCAGCTCCTTATCCACACTCATCCCAACCATCCCCATCCTACACACCCAATGCAAAAAACCCAGCCCTGCAGCTACAGTAAACCAGTGCCCAGAGCAGAGAAACATCAAAGGCAGCTTCAGGCTACAAAAGCAAATTGCCCCGATGCCAGTGACCACAGGACTTGTACACTCCAGTTGTACTTTAGAAAGGAAAATGCATAATATTTCACCTTCCAGCTACAAAAACCTGCGGGGAGTTGGTCACCGCCTAAGAGTACCATCACATATTGATTTCAAAGGGAAAGCAAGAAAGCTTCTGCATCAACTCGCCTGGTCATCTCAGCGATCTCCGAAACGATGACAATGCACCACAAAAAGCACAAACTGTATTAATGCCTGGCCAACTCCTAGACCCAACTCACACAACGCCGTTTCCCAGGTTAGGCTGCACCGAGGAAAAGTTCACTCAGAAAATCAGTAGGCGTTTCGCTAAGTGTTCCTCCTTCGATTGAACTAGTGATATAAACTCCAGGCATTATTAAGATTTCCTCTATTTCTATGCACCTTACACGACCGCCCATGGTAGCCGTATGTCTCGTGCTCTCCCACGGCTCCATCCTCCCAGCAGGCTCTAAAGTCACAACCATGAGGGCTCTGGTCCGCAGAGCAGAGCTGGGTTAGGGGCACCCACAGAAAGCCTGGGAGCAACATGGGTGGATGCTGCAGCTTGTCCTCACCCCTCCGACAGCGCCCCAAGGAGCCCACACCCCTTATACAGCCCTGGGGGCCGCAGGGGACCAGCCCACTGCCCCTCCATGGTGGGGACAGCAGGCACAGGGACGGCTGTCACCCACTCAGGGTGGTCAGGCAGTGGCACTTGGTTTGTTTGAGCACTGACGACTACAGCACTTACTGCCTTTACCCTCACCCACCCATGCCAGGAGCCCGAGTCAGGACAGAAATAGGGAAGGAAGAAGAAAATTAAATAAATAAACAAAAAATAATCAAGGTGTGAGGCACGTCCACCAACGCTGATGCAAGCTTTCAGTGCTTGTGAGTATTTGCAAAGCTGCTGCTTCCTCCTCCTCCAGGCTCTGCAACGCGCCGCGGGGCTGCAGACCCAGCTGCTGGTCCCTGCCCGCAGCCAAGCTGCAGCTCCTGGGCATCTTCATGATAAAAAGTCTCTTCAGTCTTTGTTCTGCTCTGCCATAAATGTCACAGCTCAACAGCTACGCTGAAAAAAATATGGACGGGACAAACTGGCAATGTCTTACAGAAGCCAACACAAGGATGCCCATTTATACCCATGGAAGCTCATTCATTGTGTGAAAGAATTATTTAATAAAAAAAAAAGTGCAACATTTCTGATGTTCAATTCTGCAAAGAACACTGGGCAATTATTCTTGAGTGAGCTCCACAGAAAGAGTTGAATATGCCGTAATTTGGAAATAATTTAACATTTTAATAATTCACATGTTTATCTACTTTTCAAAGAACATTCATTATTATTGTTTCCTCCTGAAACAAGTACATGATATTTTACTACCACCTAAGGCTGATATAACCGAAGTCCAAAAACATGTTAGGATCAGAAAAAAATAAATCCCTTTGCACAGACTTGAATCAAGAAAAACTGGGTCCATCTCTTCTCTTACACCGAAGTAAATGCAGAATGAACAGCCTCATCGTAGGAGCGAGGGCTCCGAGGGTGCTGGCAGCTGGAATGCCACCAGAGCACAGAAGGCTTCAGGACCAGACTCGGGCTTGCTGGGCCGGCACGTCGCTTCAAGAATAACTCAAACACCAACCCACGCATCTGTACGCTTGGGTACCTCATGCCCCTTCTGTCTGGGGAGGGCAACAAAAGGATTTGCATTAATCCTTACAGACAAAACGCCAACTGGTCAAGCCACTGGTGTTACCTAGCGCTCTACCCAGTTTGCACAGTCTCGCTGCAGCAGGAATTTGGCGTTGGCACTGTCCCTCACTGCGGCTCGATGGAAAGCCAGTGCTCACTGCCAGAAGCTTTACACTTTACCCACTACTAACAATATACTGCAGGGATTTTAATTACTCATAAGGTTCATTTCTGTTTTCTTCTAGCAGTGAACCCATTCCACTAGATATAGACTGGCTTTGGCTGTTTGATTTTTTCCCCCGAAAGCAGGTATGAATAAATCGCGTTCCTAGGAGGGAGGCCACACTATCAGGCTTTCTGAAATAACCCCAGCGCTGGGGGCACAGAGCCGGGCAGCAGCGCTTCCCTGCTCTGCACCAGTGCTTACAACAAAATCCTATTTTATTTCCCACTCGTCACTCAGTGTAAAGAATTCCTTTGGCCATCTCTAGCTGGAAATAAAGCAGCACTTTGCTTTGGATTTCTTCTGCCTGTATTCACATTCAGAAACAAAGCACACTTTGTTTTGGTTTTTTTTGGGGGGGAGGTTTTTTTTTTGGTTTGTTTTTTCTTTTTTTAGTCTGAAGAGATGCTCTTGCTTCACCGAAACTTAACGCACTTTCCAAAAGAAGAGGTTTGCACGGTCAAAGAGAAGACAGGCCCATACACACTTTGTACGTGCCATGCCAGCAATTACACTTGAAGGAAGCCAGCACACAAATACCACATCGACAGGGCTGGAGGAAGAGCACGCGGACAGGAGCCAACACAGAAAAGATGTGCATCCTCCCTCCTCCTCCCCGCTGTGCCAGGTACAGCCGGGCTCCTCTTGTCAGATTAATTGACGCAGTCGGTTAATGGATAAACAATTAACCAGTGTATGCGATGATTATTTGCTAAGGACCACAGCAGGCCTGCATAACTCGGGACTTTTTTTCCCCCCAAGCTAAAGCCGTTTTCACAGCTGGCACAAAGTCCTGGGATAAAGCAGAGTCCAAACGCAGTTGGACCTGAGTCAGTTCCAGCAGCAACATTCCCCCCGTTTAGGTTAGAGCCAGATTATGGGCTCAGGAGGGAAAACTTGCCTTGCCTACCGCCCTGCCAGAAGCCCCACGATCCCGGGCAGCCGTTGAGCTCCCCCATCACAGCCGGCTGCTGCAGAGCAGGAAGGCATGGGGCAAACCCAGCCCCGGGCAGGGTGGGCAGCACGGGGTCAGATGGAAAGACAGAGAGTACCATGCCCCTCTGAAAGCTTCTGCAAATTGCTTTATATGGCTCAGCTCGGTAAGAGCTATGTAACCTCTTGGCCAGAGTTTCCATGCGGACACCGTCTGCATTCCCATAGGCAAGCTGAGGAATGCGCCCGGGTTAATCTGCAACATGCTGGGTGCAAGGCTGGGTGCGAACACGTGCCAAGCACGGTTATCCGCGATTCAGCAGCAAAACAGAAGGCTGCGTTGAGAAGGCCCTGTCTGCCCAGTGCCACTCACTGCTGGCGCTAATGAGGGACTAGAGAACTGGCTTATAAAACTTGCCGGTACTGTCAGCTTCGGAGGCTGCAATTAACTTGAGAGAGAACTCAAGTGATAGTGGCAAATTGAAGAAAGGTAGAAATAATAGGATAAAATTTATTAGAAATCTCAGTATTTGGCTGTTGCCATCCAGGATAGAAAATAAGCAGGAGTTTGTTAGATAGGGGGAAAAAAAAATACAAAAGCCCCAAACCAAAAACAAAGAACAGGGTTTTGGTGGGTCAAGAACCGGCAATCCGAACAAAGGCAAAAACCGTGCCAAGATGCACAAACAGGGCTACTGCCTGTGAGCAAAAAAGGAAGACCGGGTGAGATGGAAAGCACTTGACCTGCGAGAACACAGTGTCAGGACTGGGAGGAGAAGACTTGGATGAAACCCAACAGCAGTCTGCCAGCATGTAGAAGTCTGCTGTGACCAGGACAGACAAGACGTAACTGCTGTGGACTGCAGGTTTAAAGCAGAGACTAGGGAGAAAAAAAACCCCGTCTAATTGCAAAGGCATGGGACTACCTCAGGAGGTGTCACAGAGTCCCGGGGTTGGAGGTCTATAAGGGCAGGCTGCCCTGAGGGACCGTCCCAGGGCAGGGAGGGGGAGCAGCCGCCCCAGCACCCAAACCTGCTGCCTGGGCAGCCAGGAGCCGGCCAGGGACCTGTGTATTAGCAGAGGGAAGGCTCTGCGCTGGCTTTGTCTGGCTCAAAGTCTGTCTGGGCAAAAGCAGCAAGGATGGAGAAAATAAATGAAAAAAAAAAATCAGCCGTAAAGGAAAACTTTGGAAGATGGCAAAAAACTGAAAACAGGAAAACACATACTAAAAAACCCACCCTCACAAACACTGCTGACAGCACCTTTGTCCAGCCCAGTTTTCAGATTTATTATTTCCTCTTCCAAGCACAACTTAAGCTCTCTGCCTCCCCTTGCCTGGCTGTCCGCACGGCACGTGGGCACCAAACCCCTTGAACTAGTGAAATATGTACACTGAAAATAGTGACTGCATGAAGAATCAAGGTTTCAACTACAATAAAAATGACTATAAAAATTGAAGTTAACTATATTAATCCCTGAGCCCTTGGGAATGCGTTGCAAACCCTTAGGCTCAATCCTGCAACTTTGCCAACCTGATACCTATTTTTGTTATTTGCCATTTTGGTTATGCTTTAACCCCAAGTTATTACTTAGGGGATCATACGACGATCTCAGCCTTCGCTAAAGAAACTGTGTTTTTCTACTTGTTGCATATGACAACAAAAGCATGGCTTTAAATGCATGGAAACTGGAAGGCAGAAAATGCGTATTTTAGTAAATATTCATGAACAGTTCTGTGTTTTGAAGACATTCAAGTCCTGGTACGAAAATGTATGCAGCTGGTAATAGCACAGGCTACCTAAAATTTGGTCAGCCCAAGCTTATTCTCTCACATGTATCATGGCAAATCTGCAACAAGCTCAGATAATCACCACTCCTTAACGAGGTTACGATGCTGACGAGCACCATGCAGAGCTACGAGCTACGAAACTGAGAAAGCCTTCATTTGGGAAAGCAGGGAGGAGGGAAGAGAAAATACATCCAGCAAGAACAGGCATTTCCTGCTAATGCCTGCCAGGGTTTGATGCTCTACATCAACTCCCATCCCCACGGCCAGAAACACTATAATCCCTGAAAATTACCCTCATTCCCGTTCTCATGACATCTCTCCCAGCGCTGTGACCTTTTGGCAAGGGCTGTGACAAGCGACCTCTGTTCCCATGCTTGGTTTTGTCCCGCAGGCAGTGCCGGCAGTGGGACCCACGCGAGCCTCCCTGGCTGCACGGAGCAAAACAGACCGGCTCTGGCTAAAACAGGGCAATGAGATGCCGTTACTAAAAAGAAAAATAACCCAACACCAAAACAAACGCCAAACGACTTAAGCCATGAATTTCCTCTCTCCTCCTGCTCCTGCCAGGTGTCTGGGAGCCGCACGGGCACAGAGAGCCCAGATGAGATGCCAAGGAAATCCTGCGCATGATGCCCTCAACAGCTCTTTGCCCTGCCTGGTGGTGATGAAGCTTTTCCATGTAAGTATTTCCCAATTCATCACATCTGAAACCTAAAATTAGCTTTGGATCACTCCGTCACAGAGAAATACCCTCAGCTGACAAGAGCCCTTTTTGAAGAGTTATTTGCATCTCCTAGGAGGAACCGGGCTTGTCACCAGCCCCAGATTTACGCCCTGGCACACCTTCCTTCCATAGTCCTTGGCACATGTCTGACCTCCGCTGAGCAGCCGGGACATGTCCCCCCCGCGCTCAGGTCCCCACCTGCAAAGGGTCTCCTGCCTTTCCAGCCCAGGAAATCTGCGTACCCATACAAAGCAGAAAAAGACACACAGTGATTTTATTTTTCATTATGCCTTCCCCACAACACTTAATCAAAATCCAAGGGCTCTTGCAGATGACAGGTAGCATGTCACATTCCCCAAGTATGAAATTAAAAGACGGCAGAGGTTCAGAAATGCTCAGCAATGACTTAATCATGCTCTTCACTTTAGTACACACGGAAGCCACTCAGCCAGATGAGCAAGCGGCCAGCACGGCACATGGAGACGCCTCCTGAAAATCTGCCCTCCTGGATGCTCATACTACAGAGACAGTGCAAGAGGATTAGGGTTTATTTTTTAAAAACACACAAAACAACCCTTGAATAAGAACCAAAGCATCGCTCCCACCCTGAGAAGATCTGAAGCTGGAGAAGAACTGAAATACGAATCCAAATACACAATAAACATCACGTTCAGGCGTCATCCTGACCTAGTTTTCTTATCTTTGGCCCAATCCTGATAAAACCAAAATATTTTAGAACACCATTTCCAAAACGATTATTGTCACAAAGTTCCTACACTTAATAGCAAAACCTCTGAAAGAAGGAGCCAATTAGCATTTCACACTTTAACGAGTGCAGCACAGTCCTCCTTTATTGACTTCCATACTCCTTTCCGTGCGAGGCTTACTGCCAAGCCACTGCATGCCCGGAGGAAAAGCTAAGTCATAGGAACCCACATGGCCTGTTTGCAATAGGGGATGAGATGCTCCAAGACCGCGATTGCCTGGAAATAATAGGAAAAAAAAAATATACAAAAGTCCCTGCTGCCCTATCCGTACTGTGGCAGAGCCCCTTCTGCCCCCGTACTGGGTCCTGCAGCATGTGTCCTCCCCTGTTCGTGCTAGAGAAAGGGCAACAAAAAAAACAGGCAGGTCAAGGGAAATGATGAGGTAAGGCACTGGTCATCACAGCGGGCAGCACTGTCATTGCATGGTGACTAACCCACCGCTGTAGTCAGAACGTTCCCCCCCCGGCCCCGCGCTGCGTTTTTAACCCACACCCAGACCAGCCTAAGCGTCAGGCCCTTCCCAAGGACTCATTTTATTTACTTTATGGAACAGTGACACGAAAGGAAAAACATAAACATCCACCGAGGAGCATCGGCTGCTGATCTCATGCCGACGTGCTGGTTGTTCTGGCTCCCGCTCCCCCCTGCCCAGCCGCACCCCCGCAGCGCAGCCACTGCTCGCCAGGAAGCTGATCATTAGGTATTTATCAGTGATTAGTGCTGGCCCTTCACGTATGTATTCATCACCACGGTTCAGATTCCTCGTGCACAGACGAGAGTGTTTCAGTACGGCGCTCGTACCTCGTGCCGTGCATCCGCTGGAGAGCTGTGCTCAGCCCCTNTTAGGTATTTATCAGTGATTAATGCTGGCCCTTCACGTATGTATTCATCACCACGGTTCAGATTCCTCGTGCACAGACGAGAGTGTTTCAGTACGGCGCTCGTACCTCGTGCCGTGCATCCGCTGGAGAGCTGTGCTCAGCCCCTGGATCACCGTGAACTCTCCACTCTCTAGTGTGGTCCCTAAACCCACGAACACTGCTCATAACACCCTTGAAAGGCAGGACACGGGATGCCTGGAGACCCCATCACCCGCTTATCTGCCCCCAGAGACCCGCCAGCGCTGTTTCTGCAGAGGGCGAAGGGACGTGGCTGACAACACCTCGGATACCCGCACCATCTCAGCATCCCCAGACCCCGCTAAAGAGGGTAGGCAAAGGGAGCCCTGAGCCAAGGGAAAAGAGGGGCTGGCAAAAGTACCTGCCTCAAAGAGCACAGACAGTAGGAAGGCCAAAGGATGCAGCACTTCAGAGTGCTGGCAGACACACACAGCTTGGCCATAAAAGCTTTATATAAAACCCTAAAACAGAGAAGCTTGCCAAGGCAATAGCGTAATGCAAAGGACTCTCAGACTAACCATCTCCACAACAACTGGAGGCAATAAGGACCACCGTGGTGCCGGCGGGATGGTGAGCATTGCTGCCGTTCTTATATATAGTTGAACACGTCAGATAAATTCAGGACATATTTTCACGATCTAAACGTATAGATGTCTCTGTGGCTGATGTCCTGTACATCACTCAACGCTATTCTGGCATCTCCCCATGCCACGTCTGCTCCAGCGACGGCCACCTGCCAAGCTGCATTTTCCCAGAGAATTTCAACAGCTCAGAGCCGAGCGACCGCACTGGAAGGCAGCCCAGCACCTCCAGCCCACGGCGGGGTTCGGTGGCAGCTGATAAATGCAAGCACTTACAGATCTTCACATAACTCCCGCCAGCCAAGCTAAACCTGGGGAAAACACCGTAGCCTGCGCTCAGGGAGGGATTTGGGCAACTGCAACAGGATCTCCCAGCCACTGCTCCCTGCACAGGCGCTTGCTCCCCACAGCTGCTGCTCTATATCAAGGCAGAGAGTGCAGGTACGTGTCAGGAGGTGACCATCCCCACTCCAGATGCAGCCTTGCTGCTTATTGCCAAGTTTCCATTAGGTGGGAACATGATTTTTTCTTTTCTCCTCCTGCTGTTAAAAACCACACGCAAAAGCATATGAAGGTGCTAACTTTGCATTGACCCTTTACGTGACTTGCTCAAAGAAGTAAGAANACACTATTCCGGCATCTCCCCATGCCACGTCTGCTCCAGCGACGGCCACCTGCCAAGCTGCATTTTCCCAGAGAATTTCAACAGCTCAGAGCCGAGCGACCGCACTGGAAGGCAGCCCAGCACCTCCAGCCCACGGCGGGGTTCGGTGGCAGCTGATAAATGCAAGCACTTACAGATCTTCACATAACTCCCGCCAGCCAAGCTAAACCTGGGGAAAACACCGTAGCCTGCGCTCAGGGAGGGATTTGGGCAACTGCAACAGGATCTCCCAGCCACTGCTCCCTGCACAGGCGCTTGCTCCCCACAGCTGCTGCTCTATATCAAGGCAGAGAGTGCAGGTACGTGTCAGGAGGTGACCATCCCCACTCCAGATGCAGCCTTGCTGCTTATTGCCAAGTTTCCATTAGGTGGGAACATGATTTTTTCTTTTCTCCTCCTGCTGTTAAAAACCACACGCAAAAGCATATGAAGGTGCTAACTTTGCATTGACCCTTTACGTGACTTGCTCAAAGAAGTAAGAAATTCCTGCGCGTATCACAGCAACAAGGACCAGCAGATTGAGACCATGTATTTTTACTAATAGTTTATTGTTTTAACAAAACGCAGTTTGTTTTCTTGGGGTGGTTTTTTTGTTTGTTTTGCTTTGTTCTTTTACAGTTTTAATGTAATTCCTCAAATAATTTTCACTTGAAAAACAACAGTTGGCATAAGCAGAAGACCACGACGGAGCAGGAAAGTAGCACCACGGAGTAGGACTCTGAGCGCTCCAGTGTGAACAGCGGTCAAGCCCAGCTCCCTCCCCTGCCTGGCGGGTTCAAGGCACAGGCTCATCTCCCAGCATGGCTTCCCAGGGGCGCTGCCACCTTCAAGGACAACCACTGCAGGGTGACCCCCACCTGGGTTTTGTTGCTGCTTTTGTCCTGCTTAAAGAAAGCCCCTGAAGTGCAGGGTGCGCGGCCGGGACCCACGTGCAGTACTGACTGCATGCAGTCAGCCACACGCAGCCTCGGGGTCCATGCAGCGATTGCGTGGTGCCATCTCACGCCACCAGGAAGCGTCGGCGTGGATCAACCCTGCCACCACGCATGCTGAGCACTGACCTCCGCCAAGCTGTTTGCTTCCTACACGTGCAGCGTGTTGGGGATGTACTTTGGTAAAGCCAAAGCATGGCATGAACATCGGGTTCATGGGAGCAGGAGCCGCGGCACCTTGGGGACACCACGCACCTCCAGCCACCCCAGCAAGGGGATGTTGCAGCTCCTCTCTCTGCTCCTCAGCCAGCACCCTGCTGCCTCCCCATCCCAACAGCACTGTCACCACACTGTCCCTGACCAGGGCAGGGACAGGCTGCAGCCACTGGTGCAAAGCCTCGTGACATGGTGCAGCCATTTGCATTGCCCCGAAACGCTTCCGTATCTCTGCCTGCAAACCTGGATTTAGCACCTTTCCAAACCAAAGATCCCTAATGATATTTTCTTTTTTTTTTTTTTAAGCAATGCTTTTGAAGACATTTTGTGCATTCCGGCTAATAAACTCCACAAGAACGCAGTGTCTCCATTCTCGGCTGACTTTCATCCTTTAGTCTGCCCCTAAAGCTGCAGCACTCAATGGGCTCAGCTCCCACTATCAAGCCGGGACACCCAGCACCACGTGCCCATCGTACAACAAGGCATCGTGCCCAAACAGCCAGCAACAACAGACGCCAGAGGAGACGACAGGCTGCCACATGCCTGCTCCAGCTCTGCATTTCCCAAAGCAGCCGCTGATCCTCAGCCATGGCCAACAGCAAGCACCAACATGGGGGCACAGCAGCCCTCACCCTCCCTTTCACACCCAGGAATCTCCTACCAGTTCACGAACAGCTTCATCCATGGATCTAGGATAATACTGAGGCCTCCCAAGAACTGCATTTTCCTTCTCCCTGCGCAGCTAAAATAAATATTTGAGAACTTCTGGTTTACAAGAAGAAAACAGCTGGCTTGGGGAAGTCCCAGAGTAACTGTAAGGGAAGCCAGGAGCCGAGCTCAGAGGGCAAAGGTGACTTTGTCCCCAAGACTTCAGGGAGGGCTTCGGGTGGCTTTGCAAATCAGCCAAGGAGATCTTCCAAGGGCTCTCCATACAGCCCTCCACAGGATCACAACAGCACTCACAACACAGGGTACTCAAGTTACTGAAAAGTTAATCTTTCAACATCGAAAAGTGTTTGATTCATTATGAGAATTAAGGACGAGCAAATAATTACAGAAGTTTGCTTCTGATTTCATGAATAACTCTGGAGTGATGGCTGACGCTTCAGATCGGTACCTGCTGAACTAAGATCAAACCCAGGCAAATTCAATCGAAAATTGCTCATTATAAAGAAGCAACTTGCAGAAACAGAATAACTCTCCTATGTTTCCTGCTTAAATACAACTAAACACCTGCAAATTTATGCAAAATAGCTCATTTACACACATTGACAATACTGACAGCTTCCTTGGAACAAAACAGATGCCTCGTGTGTATATATATATTTTTTTTTTTTTGTCCTTCTTTCTCAGAGAGGAAAAAAAATGCCTCCATCAAGCCAGCACAGAAGCATGCTGATGGCAGACAGTGAAAGATGACGCTCATGTCTGAACTCAAACGGAGCCCCAGCTGCCTCCTCGCTCCTCTCCCCTACCCACGTACCCAGACCTCCAACACCTTAGAAGCAGCACAGATGTCTGGACAAGCCAGAGATGCCCTGCAGCATTTTCTCATTTTGTGAGGAGTGCTGCATGGTGCTTTTCTACACGTTCCTAGAGGAAATCAGAGCACGAAGGTAAGGACTTACAAGCTTAACCCTCCAGACCTCAGCGCAAGACAGGCAGACGCACACAATGAGCCAAAAATTAACTACTATTTTTCCCTCAACTGCCACAACCTCCTGGAACAGCGCTGCTCAGAAAGGTGCCTGCAGATAGTTCTCTACACGTACAAAAATGCTGTTTGGCAGAAAGAAAAGTGATAGCTTTGGGAAAGAAAAAACCCGAACAGGCTCAGGCAGCAGTTCCCATCTCGTCGGTTCTTCTTCCCAGCGAACAAAATGGCTCATTCGCCATAACTGCTGCCAAAACTCAGTGGGATCAGGTCTAACCGCAGAAATTTCAAAGCCACCGTTGAGTCATCTGCTATTCTTTCTTGGTAAGACTTCACACTGGGTGGGACCCTTGCAGAAAAAAAAAACCCAACAAAAAAAACCAATCCCAAAAAACGAATTTGCAGAAAACCTCTGTCATGGAAAAATACACTTCAGAAGATCTCACGGGGACTCATAAATAGACATTTAGAAAAAGAGGAATGAGAGACCCAAGCATTTCTTTCTGGAATAGCTACATGATGCACTGCCTGCTTTCAAATTGTTTCAGCAGCCCTTTAGCTGTAACAGAGAGGACAACTGAGCTTCCCAGGAGACCCCAGCACCCACGGGTGCTTCTCACCGCGCCCCAGAAAACACCAAACAAGGCAGTTTCGCGTTCTTCACGTGGAAAAGGCAATTGCATCATATAACTGCAATTTACTTGAATTAAAAGAGAAAATGCAGGCTCAAAATATCCACTTGTTTTAACCTCTTGTGTGTCACATCCAAAGTCAGCTTAGGGAAGAGAGAAAAATTTTATTTTTTCAATAAAAAAAGAAACAGCGAGGTTGCCTTGAGCCAGGTAGCGGGGCACCGTTACAGTGTGCTGTCTCGGCCACAACACCCCAGGTCACTGAAAGTGTCGGCAACATGCAATTAATGATTCTTGCTCGTTTATTTTCACCTCGGGGATCCCTGGACTCTGTGAGCAGGAGTCAGCCCAACCGATGTCAGCCACGAGGTGCATCCGATCGGAGAGCGACGCAGCTAGCGGTGCGTGTTCACGAGGGGCCCTTGTTGGGGGACGGGAACAAAAGACCGGGGGAAAAGCAAGAAATGAGGATTTCTGATTAAGAAAAGCCTCCCAAAAGTCCAGCTGCTAAAATGGGTGAAGTTTCCAGGAAGCAGCTCGGGGTGGCACAGAGGAGCCCGGGAGCACGTCACCAGCGGGACACTGATGGGAGAAGAGCCCAGTACAACTTCCCGCACGGCAAGACGACCAGAAACCCAACTGGCTGTGAATCACCCATCTGCATAGGCTTGGACAGAGATCGTGAGCGCTGCTCTGTGTGACACTGTCTGCCCGATACTGCCTTTTGTCTCCGCACACTGCAACGCTCGTCCTGGAGAAGAGCCGTCCCGGAGAAAAGAGGTCCCTCTGTGCCTGGAGCACCTTCCCTGGCTGTGGCGAGGGAGCTGTAAACAGCCCCCAGAACAGCACTGGAATTCCCCCCAAACCCGCTGCCAGTCCTGGGGGAGCCCAGGAAAGCACCAGGCATTTATCAGCAGTTTTCTCTTATTTCACCAAAAAGAAAATAAAAACCAAAACCAACCCTCCCCCAAAAAGCCCTCATGTGATGGCTGCACACGTGAGGGCTCACCGCACTGGTAGAAATAAAAATATAAGACAAGAATAGGTCCCGCTCGCAGCCTGACTTGAAAAATGCAATCAAGGAAATGACAATTTCATTCTTCTTCCACCAACAGAGGTGTAAACCAGAAAAAGTGCCATGAACATTCTGAATATTTGCTGCTGTCAGTACAGCATAAACAGGACCCCACACCCAGGGAAACAAGTCCTTCTGTTAAGTAAACCTGCAAACAGTGACGAGGTTTTTCATCCCCAGCTCCGCACCCCCTCTCTCAGAGGCTTTCCACACCCCACCCCAGCTTGGCAATGGAGGAATGCTCGTTCTTGTCTGCAAAATGCCCACTCCATCACTAGTCACACTGCCTTTTTACTACAACCTTTCTCCCTAGAGAGTCAGTTGCTTCGGGCAGAGGACCATCTCTTACTTTATTGGTCTTATCTGCCAGAAAAAAAGGGGCTAGAGGAGGAAGAGGCAATGTTATTACACTAAGAGAACTACAGCAAACTGGCTGCCTTGCCGTCCAGTCCTACCAGAGGTGAAGCGCAATTGTATTTGCTGGAGCTCAATATGGGCAGCACTGCATCCCTAGAGTGCAACAGGTAAGTTTTAAGGGAAAACGGTTGCAGAAACACGATCAGCCGAAGAGCGCAGGGGTGCGAACGCTGCAGGTCGGCTTCAGTGCCGACTCGGTGCAGTCAAGCATATGCATGCCAAGGAGGCACTGCCAGCTTCATTCCCGTCCAGCCCCACTCTTGGACACGTTTTCTTGGCAACAAAGCAAGCACATTAGCTTGATAAGATTGCTATCGTGAGGCGATTATCTTGATATCAAAAACCTGCAACCCTTTTTGGCAATAAACCCTGAGCACATGCTGCGCTGTCACCCTGCCTGCTGCGCCAGCACGCCACGCTTGCTGCCAGAGCGGCACCGGGTCCTTCTGGTTGTTGTTCCATCCCCATCCCTGACCCCTTTTTAGCAAGTTTTGCCTCAATGGTGTCTATTTAGATCCGTGCGAGCCAGAGCTGGTTTTAAATTACAAGTTTTTACTCTCAGAAGCAAAACTTGCCTCCCTGCCGGGGCGCACGGCTTCCTCTCCTCCCCTGGCACGGAGGCAGCATGTGCCGGGGGGGATGTCTGGCACCGTCCCAGCTCCGTTTGGGGTCCTGGCTCTCCAGCGTGGGAGCAGCAGCCACCAGACGGCTTCTCCCCCGTCCCTGCACCAGCAGATGGGTGCTCGGGGGACGAGGCACCCCAGCGCAGGCGAGCTGTCTGACAGGCACAAGCCCCACTCCCGCTTCGTTACATAAACACCCGGGTGGCGGTGGTGTTTATCTGCTTTAAGGATCCAGAAAGCACTAAATGCCACTGCAGCGCGTGGGCATGAGGAGCGAGGGAAGCGCGAAGCGCTCAGGGCAGTGGTGAAGGCATGCGATGCCGACCCCAGCAATTTGATAGTGGGAGGTATCTTCGCATGGAAACAGAAAACTCTGAATTGTGAAGCCACAAATATATATATAAATAAATCACAATCTGCAAATCCACACATTTCCCTCCTGCTTGCTCCCCCCAGGCACAGAAGCTGGGCTCAGGGTGCGTATCTCCTGCCCCACAGCTGCCTCCTGCCGTCCTGGACACCCTGTGCCAAGCAGGTGGGGAAGCAGCATGAAAAATATTTTGGAAAGAAAAGTTGGCAAGCAGAGCTGTTTCTCCCCAATCCCCCCACCACCCTCTGCTTTCGAGGGTGTCTGCACACATGGAGCTGGTATGCGCATCTGGCAGACGCTCACAAGTCCGTGAAAGTGAGTGGCAGGGCAGGGGCACCTGGCTAAATATCTGTTAAAAAATTATTGATATACATATATATATAAAAAAACACAAAACCATTAAATTTCTATTATAACACATATGTATTACCATCATGCAGCTCAGCAGGGTCGCGGTCTGGCCCCGCATAGCCAGCTGCAAAGAAGCCAGGCTTCAGGCCAGCTACTCGCACATCCCACATCTCAGAGCGCAGAAAAAGCATGGCAAGCAGCACCTGAACAAGGACCAAAAAAACCCTTCTTTTTGGCAAAAATAAAGGCTGAGCAAGGTTTTGTGAAGGGGAAGAAAAAAGAACCCAAACGCAACTTCCATTGGACACGTGGCCATGACCGAATCGATCCCAGTCCCTGCAGGAGAGTTTCCAGGGCACAGGGCATGTGAGAGCAAGTTAAAAACACATCATCAATTGTCAGCCAGACAATAGGAGGAAAAGGCACGAAGTGTTTGCTCTCGCCCTCCTCACCCTCAGCTAAGACCAGGTGCATACTGACATTAGACACTCCAGAAACTCAACACCCAGACAAAATTCAAATTGCTTCCTCAGCTCTATTACACACAGATTTAGGGCCACTGCACAACGCTTGTTCCTACTCAAACTTTTAATTATTATTATTTTTTTAAATGACTAGCTACAAAATAGCTGTTTCAATGTGAAATTAAGGAATCACCTGTTTGTAATAAAGGCAACGCGAGAAGGGAGCGTCTCAGAGCGCCATGGCTTGCTGCAGGACTCCAGGCCTTCAGCTATTGCAGAGACTGAGTTTCTCCTTTGGTACGTTCATCAGGTAGAGACAGAGAAGATAAATCTAGAAGCCTACATGAACATTAATAACCGATATCTTCTTTAAGATTTCATTTCAAGGGGATAAAATTTGTGGCAACACTGGCAGTTAAGTGCATTCCCCGGACGTTTCTTTCCCTGGAGATTTGCTAGCTTGCCTTAAATCAACTACCAGAGAAGGAATAACTGTAAAAAAACAAGTTCAGTTCATAACTAACAGGTAAGAGCAGACACAACCGCACTTCTTTGCGTGGTTTATCAAGGAAGAGATTTCTCAAATCACTGCTCGAGAGCAGACCCACCGTAAAACAAGAGATCTTCCTTTGCTGCGGACACACCTGCAGTCTAAAGAGCACTTCGTAAGTTACGGGGCATAACAATGTCAAGTTGACACAAGCCTTTAAACTTTGCTACTACTAATAAAAGCAGTAAAAACGTCTAGGTGAGGCATGGAATTCCAGTCCGCTTCATAAAAGAATTATTTCGGCAGCAAAGATTACCTACCTAGCGCCTACAAATTTATTTTTATATATGTAAAACAGCATCTTCAGCAGTTTAAAGAAGCTGCAGTTCTGATCCCAGCAAACTCTTCCTCAGCTGCAAGAGCTCAGGAGTCACCTGCCAGCAACAGCACTATTTGTGGCAGGAGTTCAAGCTTCTCAAAATAAAAAGAGCATCGCGGCCCCCAGGAGAAGTCACTTCATTAAGTCTTTCCAAGCGAGACCAGAGCCTCAACACTAATTTTCAATAATCCTGAAAAGGAGGATGCTATGTACCTGGGCAAAATCAAATGTGAAAACAGGTATTTAAGTGAGACCCTTCGCTCTTCTCTAAGTAGGGAAGTTAAATCTTGGCAAAAAAAAAAATTTCAATAGATGTAGCTCTCTTGATAAACTTTCATTTACGCTGGTACTTGCCTGCGGAGGGAATCAGACTAATTCCCTATGTGCTACACTACAGCCTTCAGGAATCTCTTGAAATTTTAAGAGAGGGGGATCTGGGGTTTTCCCCAGCCTGTTTTGATAAACCTGGACCCTCTCCCCTGTGCCACCAGGAAGCTTCCAAGCAGCCTGGGGCTGGCCCCCTCCCGGAGGGGAGGGCAGCACTGGGGCTCAGCCCCCCCAGCCAGTTAAACCCTGCACAAGATGGGCGATGGGGATGCCGTGCGGTGCAGGCACCACAGGGCTCCCACATATCACACCCCCAGCTCCAGGGAAGGCCAGACAGGCTTTCCCACCGCAAAAAAACCTGATTTTATGGGTTTGGTGGTATCGCAGAGCAAAAGGCCAGGAGGAAGGGCCTCTTTCAGCTCCAGCTGCACAAGGGGGGCTGGGCGGCCACCATCCCACGCCAGTGCTCAGCACCCTTCCCCTGAGCAGGGATCAGGGATCCCGGCATCCTTGAGCAGCACCCAACATCACACTGTAATACTTACCCTAAAGGAAGGGGCTTTCTGCCCATTCACAGCAAATGCAGCGCAGCCCGATGACAAGCTGAAAAGGAAGGGCAGCCCAGGGACCAAGGGCTTAAACTGGGAGCTTCCCGACTTCTGGCAAAGCCGAGCAGGACTTGGCCGTGAGACCCAAGCCACAGAGCTAACATTCCTGTGAGCACCATGAGAAGAGGCGCTCAGAAATTAAGTTACCTGCGAGCCTCCGACATGAGCTCATGCTATCAAATGCCAGAGGCGGCACGGGGAGCAAAACATGAATTCTTGAGCCATCAAAGACACTCGAAACAGTTCCCACCCTCCCTCATGCAAACACAGGCAGCTACGAAACACAACGCCGCACGCAAACAGAGAGCGTTTGTCCCAGCGGCCACGGATGCACCGGCCTCGCCGTGACACCCCATCACTCACGACCCCCCCAAAAAGCCCTCATGTGATGGCTGCACACGT
>VZSC01015654.1:218841-229201 GCA_013398225.1 Steatornis caripensis
TCCTACCCCGAGCAAGAGCATCACGCCAAATGAAGGAAAACGGCAACAGGCAGAAAAGGCTTTCGCTGCGAGCAATCGAGCCGGCCGCTCGGCAGGGCGGGTTGTGGCAGCCGGCGGCCAGCGCGTTGGGAGACTCTCGGGGGTTTTCCCCTCACGCCCCCCCGCCACGTCCCGAAAACGGACGGCGCAGAGACGCGCTCTCCCCAGCTTCGGGGACGGAGCCGGCAAACGCGCCTCGGAAACGCTGAAGGGGACAGCCAACGTAAAGCCGGCACCTCCGAACGGCCCGGCGCGGAGCCCGCCCCGCCTCGCCAACCCCAAACCCAGCCGCTCCAAAACCCCAGTAAACCAGCCCAAGCACGCGCTGCAGGGCTCGGAAACACCTCCCCTCGGCAAAGTTTGCTGCCCAGCGAAGAGCTCAGGGAACTAACTCGAAAATAAGCACCCCGTGCTTCAGCGGTCGCCGTTTCCTCCCCCAGAAGTGCCCCAAAGCCCGGCGCACCCCGCGACGGGAACCGAACCTCCCCGCAAACCCCAGCTCCTTCCCTACCTGCCCCCGGGGAAGCGGGCGCCCCATGGCGCTGTCGGAACCGGCGAGGCGCTTTGCCGAGGAAGCAGCGGCCCCGCAACCGCAGGAACCGCCCCGCCCAGGCCCGCCGCCCCGGCCCAGGCACCCAGGCTGCCTCCCCACGGGCAGGGCGGAGCGCGACCCAGCCCCCCAGCCGCTCCAGCCTATGAGCTCCTGCGAATTGCGGGGAAACCCCGCCCCGCCAGCTCTGGAAAGCGCGGGCACGGCGCAGGAAGGGTGGAGAGGGAGGGCAGCGGGCTCTGTCCCTTGGCTGTCGCGGGGGGCACTCCTCCTCAGAGGGAAAAGAACCCCAACGAAACAACCCAGAAATGAGTCAGAAGTCTGTTTTTTTATTCCAACTTCGCAGCCCTGCGGGTGCAGGGACTCGAAGCGATTCACTCCGCTCGCACGCCGAGGCAGCTGTCGCAGGGAGCACAGTTTTTGCTTCAACAGGCAGAAGGCGGTTTTCCCCCCCTCCGCTGCCAATAAATTACATTTGGCGAGGGGGACAAATGAAAAAAACTCAGCGCAAATTAACGAGGAATTAAGTACGCGTGCAATGTTATTTCTAGCGTACGACAAACCTAATAATTATGGTCACATACTGTTTGTATCAGAGCAGTACTCATCTGCGTTTTTCGTGTTACTTACCATATGCCCATTTTAATATGCAAAGACGCAGATTTTTTTAGCGAGGGAGAAAGAAAATTCCTGTGCTTATAGAAGCATTGAACTGACAAGCGGAGAAGAAAAAATCCTCCGTACGTTCAAGAGCTATAACACAGTCTTGCATACTGGCATGCTGGTAAAATGCCTGAAACCTGTCCGCAGTACTATGGCTTCCACTGCCACAGCTGTCCAGGGCACATCTTAGTGTCTTTTTCCAGGGAATTCAGTGTTCCCGCTTCTGTTTCTATAGCAAGATTTCAATATGGTTGTTATGATATTTTTCTTCCTTAAAGGATCTTTTTTTTCTTCTTTTAAATAGTGAGAAACTGAACCGTGGTCCTCAAATCTACCTGAGATAAATAACCCAACTGTGGTCACTGCTAACGCAGAGACAGACTCCACCCCTGTTTTGGCAGGGCAATAGCAAAGCATCTCCACGTTCTCCACCAGAACAGTACCTGCTTTTGTTATGGGCACACCTGCAGCACATCGGCTCAGCTTGCTCACACAGGCTTTACCACAGCTTGGCTTACCAACAGCTTACTAAAGACAGCACGAGTGATGTGCATCACGTTTAAAATCAAACTGAGAAATCTCAGGTGGGTCCCCAATAGCATTGCAACACGGCTTCCTGCAACTCACGGTGTCGGGCTCAAACACTGCTACACTCAGCATCTGTGGAGCGCTGGGAGTCAGGGCGGCTCACTGGCCGTTTGCATTGAGCAAGGAAAAACACAGCACAGACATTTGTAACCCTCAGTGTCATGAGAGAACAAAGCAACAGAGAAATTCAGGGTGGAACTCTGCAGCAAAGAATAGGGGCAAAGGGAAATATGGAAAATCACCCTGTATCGCTGGCATCACCTTTCCACGCCAAACAGAAGGCAAAGCCATGCTTGAGAAGGACGCTTTCCCCCGACTCCAGAGAGGTTTCATGCTAACGTCAGCGTATGGGATGGGAATTGGTGGACAGATGGCACGGGGAGCATCCTTCCCGGCACCCACCTGCCTGGGCTGCCCCATCTCTGCCATCCTCTCCAGCCTCACCTCTGCTAACCGCACAGCTGCCTCGGGCAGGAGGCTGGTGGGCTGCAGGGGCCCTTTGCCATCTCCCATCTCTGCACACCTCTCCACGTGCGTTGGTGCAGGGAGGGGACATCTCGGACACAGAGAACAACGGCTCCACAGCAAAACCCCTGCCCAGCACTCATTTCAGCCCTCATCACCTATGCGACTGGCTGGCTGAATTCTGGCAAATCTTTACAAATCCGCAAACCTTAGCTCAGTTAATGCATATTTAATTTCTCTGCTGCTAGGTTTATTCTGGCAGCCACTGAGAGCAGGGCTAGACAAGCAGCAGAAGAGAGCAGACACTCCCAATGAGCATTTTGGCCTCTACTCAGCACCGTTCTGCTCTCCCGAGCACCACAGTGGAGCAGGTTCTCCGCCCAGTTATCATCTCTTACAGGAGAAACGCCGTCGCGCCCATGTCCGTTAGCGATTTGCTACACTTCCCATAACCTTCCCTGTCCCAGAGGCAATTCATAAAGTGGGTACTTGGCACATACCTTAAAAAATATCTCAAGCTCTGAAGAAACACAATGTTGTCTATGGGGATTTCTTTGGTTCTCTGCTCCCACCTGCTTTTCGATGTTCAGGAGCTTCCACACATCCCTCGGAGGACACTTACTGCCGTCGCAGGGAGATGCGAAGTTTTCTTATCTAACACGAGATGCTGGTGAAAAGACCACACTGCGTGGCAGCGACCCAGGGAACGATGCCACCACAGTCTGTAAAACCAAGGTGTGGATACTAGGAATCCTTTTTTTTCTTTAATTTAGCTGCACTTCATTCATGTTTTTTCTTCTCTTCAAAAATCTTCATTGCCATGCCTAACGAATTGGCCGAAAGTGGGGATACATGAGGCACATAGAGACATCTGCAGAAGGGCTTCTTGAGGACTGAGAGCCCATGCTGCCGCACACCAAACCCGATCCTCCAGCTGAAAGGTAACCAGGTAATGAAAAAGGGGTTATTTTTTTTTACATAAGGACCTCATCCCCAGTCTTGGTCACCAGCTGGCAACACAAACACAAACAGGGGGGAAGGGGAGGAGCAGAGGGACAGCAGCAGCTAGACACTGGAAGAATGCCAAAATAAGGCCTCAGAGAGGGCGAGAATGAACATGCAACAGAACACAGAAGCTGCCAACTTCTCCGAGCCTCTCAAACCATTTTCTTGCACCCCAAAAAAGCACTGTCCCCTTTCACTCTATAGCAAAAAGCAGCTTTGCCCAAGGGCTGGAGCACAGAAACTCAGCGGTCTCAGTGGAGCCATGGCAGGGACCCACCTAACGTATTGAACACAGACGTCATCTAAATACAGGGTTTACCTATAGGATTTTTCTCACCAGGTTGCTTTTCCCTTGTTAAATGAGCACAGCTGCTCCAGGACAAACTCCAGTGCTGTGTTATCTACGGCGTTACAAATAACAGGCTATTCCCTAGCCCGGTGCTGCTGAACTGCTGTGCTTCAGCTGACACTGGTCACAGCAACAGACACGTTCCTGGTTAGGTGAAGCATCAAAGACAGCAGGACCAAACAAACCAACCATCGGATGCTTGAGTTGAGCACTTTTCTGCCTGTCCTCCGTGTCTGCAGACAACCTGCAGGACCTTTTTCCTCCTTGTATTTCCCCTTCAGCCACACAGATGCTCCCTGGCCCCAGGTGTGGGCGATGCTGGTGCCTCTGCAAAGCTATGGGGACCAGAGGGGAACTAGAGGGAAAACTAGGGAGTAGTTCTTCTCCCCATCGGGTCACATTTAGGAAGGAGCCTGCAGAACCCCAGGGGAGGGAGGAACTGGCTGCATCGCCTGGCGATGAGACGAGGGCTGGCTCTGGCATGGCTTGAGGCTTGCGAGCTCCAGCATGGGACACCACCATGCCTCCTGCCCCTGCACCCTGTCCCCAACCTTTGCTGAAGCCATACTGCCTGAAGAGCAACGGGTCTGCGAGGAGGTGGCTCTACCTCTCCTCTGCCAGGTTTTCAAACGATCATTCCCTTGCCACATAACGCATTGACTCTGCGGCATTTGAGGACAACAGGGCTGTTGTACCCTGTATACTTGAGTGTTACCTCACTGGGAACTGCAAATGTGTTTTGCTGCAGCCATTTCAGAGCAGTGCAACAAGAAAGGGCCTGAACATGTTCCCCTGAGGTGCACAGAGGGATGGGGCCGAACGGTGCTCAACTCTGACTGCTGAGACCACCACAACACCCGCAGCAGGCAGATGGAGCGCATGGACGCGCACAGGCACCCCAGGAAAACCCCGCGGGGTCCACGCTGGGGCAGCTGCTGGCGATGCTGCCAAGGGTGGAGACACCTATAACATGGGCCAACTGGCATCGAGCCACATGCACGCACAAAAAAGTGTTTTTTATTGTTTTGTTCCGTAAGACCAGTATTCCAAAAGGAAGCGGAGGGGAAGCAGAGGGGGACTTTGCGAAAAGCACATTGTCAAGTACTGTGTTTTTTTTTCCTTCCCCTTCAACGACTGCAATTGTCCTCCTAACTTTGGAGGAAGAGGCAAGGGAGGAAGTTTTGATGAAAAGCACTTAAACGTGACGGCCTGACTTGGTCACGGTGCCTCCTGGGAGTTGTAGTCATATCTTCTCCCACCCAAACCGCTTTTTCTGGCACAGCTCCGCCACACAGTAATGCTCCCCATGACACAGCAGCAGCTGCAGCCCCGTCCCAGACCTCCCCTCCTGCACGGCCAGGGGACGGCAGGACCCCGGGACTTCAGTTGCCACAAGACAGCCCAGGGGCTGCTCAGGATCCAAACCTTATCGGGTTTGGCCAGAATATTTCAGTTTTCTTTCACATCCTCCCCCTCTCGCAGAATTCCCATGGAAACAAAAACAAAGCTCTTGTTGTTTGGGTTTGGTTGGGTTTTTTTTTTCCTCCTCTCAAGGGTGGTGGGGTGAATGAAATTAGTAAATGCAAAGCTAAAAAAAAAAATAATATATGTATGGAATAAACCACGAGATACCACTTCTAGCTTGATGTTCCTCACAGCAGTGCGTCTCCCAACTGTGTCACCCCTTATGAGCCTCAAGGGACAGAAATGGGCCTCAGAGCTCAAATAACACGTTATTTCTTGTGTTGCAAACTTGCTTTTGGGCAGGAACAAAAGCAAACCCACAGCCTCCCACCCGTTTCCTCCCTGCACATCAGCGCAGGTACCTGGATGCCACCCTGTGGCAGCTGCCCCACGCAGCCCGCAGCACCCAGGGCCCGGGCAGGGCTGCAGGGCAAAGCACAGCTTTAAGGAAAAGAAAAGGAGAAAAAAAAATACATATTAAAAAAAGGAGCTTTTTTTTTTCAGCAATTCACAAAACTTAAAAGGAATGCCAAGCACGTCAGCGTATGAAGCGCAGTATCTGGAGGAAGGAGAGAGTGCAAACCATCTCCTTCTGGTGTTAAGCTAAGGCACACACTGTCTTTCTATTTAAAGTCCTACAGTAATGTGAATGCTGCGTTTGACTGAGCTCAACAAGTCCGTCGGAAAACAGTTTGCATGGTCCTCATTACCACAGGATCTGGGCACCTGGCAGCTTTTAATGCCTTGCTAGTCCAACGCAGCAGGTGTATGACCCACCTTTACCTGCTGGAGAACTGAAGCCTGCATCTGGAAAGGCATTTGGTTAACCACAGAGACCGATGTGACCTCCCTGGGGTCAGCTTTGGGCTGGGGACAGCAGCTCGCAGGGTGCTCGGTGCTGCTGCTCCCATCCCCTTTCCCTCCGCCTGGGAACCAATGCTGGGTGCAACCCCGGCTGTGCTGACGGTGAGGGTTTTGCTAGCAACACTGGGTACCCAGGCATGTCCTGCAGGCCAAGCCGTCCTGGGAAAGGCCAAACCATCCTTTCCCCCCTGCTAGCACTCCCAAACCGTCTCCTGCCAGGAGGGAGCAAGAAGCAAGCAAGACACAACCGGGGGCCAGGGTTTGGGATATGCCTCGTGTTTCCCTTGTCTGCCTCAACAGCACTGTTCCTGATGTATTCTGAGATGCAGTGCGTTAAATGGTGAATTACACGTGTTATCATTTGTCCATAACAGGTTGTCAAGTCGGTACGTTATTATTGGCAACAGGAAAGGAACTAACTAAAATACTCTTGAAGTACGTAGTGAGCACTTGAGTAAGAGAAGTAACGAGCTTTTCTTTAGCGAGGAATCTAAGCAAGAGACGCTCCACCCACTTTGTTAACAGACAAAGGCTTATATAAGTTGGATGTTACATAAAATCCCAAAATAGGGAGCCGGAGAACTCCCCCACCTTTGGATGGTAGTGCGACTGCAGCCCACGTACACCTGAGCTGACANAGCCCCGTCCCAGACCTCCCCTCCTGCACGGCCAGGGGACGGCAGGACCCCGGGACTTCAGTTGCCACAAGACAGCCCAGGGGCTGCTCAGGATCCAAACCTTATCGGGTTTGGCCAGAATATTTCAGTTTTCTTTCACATCCTCCCCCTCTCGCAGAATTCCCATGGAAACAAAAACAAAGCTCTTGTTATTTGGGTTTGGTTGGGTTTTTTTTTTCCTCCTCTCAAGGGTGGTGGGGTGAATGAAATTAGTAAATGCAAAGCTAAAAAAAAAAATAATATATGTATGGAATAAACCACGAGATACCACTTCTAGCTTGATGTTCCTCACAGCAGTGCGTCTCCCAACTGTGTCACCCCTTATGAGCCTCAAGGGACAGAAATGGGCCTCAGAGCTCAAATAACACGTTATTTCTTGTGTTGCAAACTTGCTTTTGGGCAGGAACAAAAGCAAACCCACAGCCTCCCACCCGTTTCCTCCCTGCACATCAGCGCAGGTACCTGGATGCCACCCTGTGGCAGCTGCCCCACGCAGCCCGCAGCACCCAGGGCCCGGGCAGGGCTGCAGGGCAAAGCACAGCTTTAAGGAAAAGAAAAGGAGAAAAAAAAATACATATTAAAAAAAGGAGCTTTTTTTTTTCAGCAATTCACAAAACTTAAAAGGAANATCGAACTAGCGCTGCGCTAACACGGAGCTGACGGCCAGGACTGGGGCTGGCAGAAGCAAGCGGCACAGACAGACATGTCCTGCGTGCGCGTACGCTAGCCCTGAGCAGAGCTTGGCCTACGAGTCTGGATTTGCCTGCACGCTTCTCCGGAAACAGCCTGCACAGTAATGTGCTCCAAGCAGCTTTATCATCGCTGCGATGATCAAAGAACATACATCCGTTCTTGTCTTCTCTTGTGTGCTAGGTCAGGCTAAGCACCATCTGACCCCAGGGTGCCGTCCCAAGCGAGTTACAAGCGAAGCTTAGGGAACAGCATGCCAACGAGGCATGGTTATGGCGAAACGCTCCAGGACTCTCCCTGTCTCCAGGGATTTGCAAGCAAGGGACTTTCCAAGCCAGAAGTGTTATCTTTGCAATTTTACAGCACCTGGCAGCTATTTCTTTCAATAAATTGTCCAGTCAGGTTTTGAGTTCACATGGACTTTCGACTTCGGTAATACCATGCAACAAGAAACGACACAATTTACCGTAATTTATGCGCAGAGAAAAGGGATTCGTGTCCTGTAAGATCATCTGCCGTATCTAAAAAAGGCAGGCTGGCAGGGGGTGCAGCCTCTTCATCAGGTCTCGTGTGCCTGAAAGCCTGTCTGTCTCTAGACAAAGCATCTGCCTGAGCAAGAAAATACCTTCTCTCTCTAGACATCCCGCACCTCACCTTAAAATGCACTATTCCAACACGCAGACAATAGATTCGGCCACGCCGGTGGTTACTCCCTAGACACAAGGTCAAAAAAAAAGCCTCAGAGAAGAGGATTTGCAATTCTCTTCACAACCCAGACACCCGATCCTCCTTCTGGTGCAAATATCAGATGCAGTTTCATGAGATGTCAAGGATACTTATCCAGTTGGAGGAGAAAAATCTTCGGACAGAGGATTGTCGGCCAGGCAGAGCGAAACGTATCAGGAGTTACTCTCTGGTCTACAAGGGTGCTATTCATTACGGTAATCAGTTTGCTCTACAGTACTTGCGGAAACATGCCAAGGCTGCTATGTGATTGTGCCTGACTGACTTAGCGTTTGTGATTTGCCTAACCTTTGCTCTAAATAAATGGGAGCTGCACAGGGGGAATTTTGATGCAACTCCACTGCTTCTAGAGCATCATCCCCAGCTGCATCCCATGGGCTTCTGTGGGGTTTGTTTTAAGGGAGAGACAGACAGAAGGCAGGCAGGAGGAGAAAATGAAGAAATGAAATGCAAGCCGTCTGGCCCACAAAAAAAAAAAAAANATGGGAGCTGCACAGGGGGAATTTTGATGCAACTCCACTGCTTCTAGAGCATCATCCCGAGCTGCGTCCCATGGGCTTCTGTGGGGTTTGTTTTAAGGGAGAGACAGACAGAAGGCAGGCAGGAGGAGAAAATGAAGAAATGAAATGCAAGCCGTCTGGCCCACAAAAAAAAAAAAAATCAGAATAGCCTCGCTTTGGTTTCTCTCATGTTATTTATCTTCAGAATTAAATCCAGATGACGTAGATAAGACAGTGGTGACCTCTAGTGCCCTCTCCAGCTGCAGCTGCCACTGTTATTCCCCATATTGATATTTGAGCGTTAAAAATAAAGGGAAGCAGCAGCACCTTTCGGGTTTGTCCTTCATTCACAAAGCCTCACTCTCTCAGAATCGAGATCTCGTTTCCTCTCCCGACTCAAACTCTACCACTGCAAGGCATTCACTGCAGCATCGCTTTGTCGCTGTTGTCTGGGAACAAAATTAAACAAATTTACTTATGTAAGAACCTATTCTATTCTATTGACTCTATCATAATACATTTATGTCTGTTACGCTTATAGAAAAGAAAGAAGAACCTCTTTTGCTAACTCTGAGCTTGTCAATAGCTAAGAACAGCCGCTCAAACTCCTGAGAAGAGACTTTTGTCTTGTATAAAGTGTATTTTGCAGCACCAAGCCCCTGAAAGGAGTGAGTCTTTCCTGTGACAGTCATCGGTACGCGCTTTTTTTTTCCTAGCCGAGTCAAAACTCGTCGTTCCCGTGATTCAACCCGCACCAGACGTACCCTGCTCACTGAGCTGCGGGGTGCTCATCGGGGGCTTTTCCTGGTGTTGTCATGGGGGAACACCACCTCCTTCAGACAAATCTTAAGACACCTCCTTGCAGCTTACTTTGGGATGCCCTGCAGCTTACTTTCAGGCACAAGCCTGAAAGATCTTTAGCTTCCTGATAACAGAGGGCTTTGGGCATCTCCCCTCTTGCACAGGCTTCCTGCCCCACCACCACCCTGGGTGCAGGGTACCACGCCGATGCACCGCTCTGGGGACCAGGGTTGTGCTTTTCATCATTTGGCATTTCCGAATTTCACATATTTAATCGGATCTTGTCAGCCAAAGAAACCACCCACTGACGTTCCCCACAGTGACGTCTCCATCCTCAAGAGAGCAGCAAACACCTCTGCGCAGCCTTACAGCCTGCCACAACTTTGTCTAATGCCCTTCAGTTCTGTATTTCTTCCCTGCCCCTCGAAGGCAGGCACCAGCATCGGCGGCCATCACCCCGGCACCTCTCGTGCTGCATCACGCTGGCCGCACCGACGCTCCTCCACCAAGCTGCACCCTCGCTGTTCAAGCCCAGAGAACAGTTCAGCTCTTCCCAAACCAAAAGTTAACTCCCCAGCTCAGCGTCAGGGAGCTCTTCCCGGGGCTGCATTTCAACCCCGGTGCTCTGCATGGAGCACAGCACGGCTCTCCCACCCAACACACAGCCCAAGCTTGCTCCTTCAGCCTCGCACCCTCAGCGGATACTCACGGTGCCACTGCAGCCCTCGGTGCCAGCACCACACGTCCGGCACCTCCTTCCCCTTTTGCCACCCGCCAGCCCATTTCTTCTGGGGGTTGACTTGCTGGAGAGCAGCTCTGCGGAGAAGGACCTGGGAGTGCTGGTGGACAACAGGCTCACCATGAGCCAGCAGTGTGCCCTTGCGGCCAGGAAGGCCAATGGCATCCTGGGGTGCATTAAGAAGAGTGTGGCCAGCAGGTCGAGGGAGGTGATCCTCCCCCT
>VZSC01015654.1:230272-244815 GCA_013398225.1 Steatornis caripensis
GACTAGATGATCTCTAGAGGTCCCTTCCAACCCCTACCATTCTATGATTCTATGATTCTTCACCAGAAACAACTTCCAGGTCTCAGCCAGCCCTTCGTCCCCAACATCTTCTCGCTTCAGCACAGATCCCCCAGTCGCTTGTGCCCGCACTTCCTTCCCCTAAAAAGCCCACGAACTTCCTGCAGCCCTCTCCACCCCCTCAACCAGGCAAGCACCAGCACCCTTCTGCCCCAAGGAGCCCTTTGCTGGCGTCAGACCTGTGACTCAGCCCAGCTGGGGATGGAGCAGCCAGAGGTGAGGCTGGTTCATCCCCCTGCAACAAGTCATTTACTCATTGCAGGGCTAGGCGAGTGCGCTGTAACTAAAGCGGCTGCGTTTTTTTTCCGATTTTAGTACAAGATCTTTATCTGTTCTGGATATAATACTGTTCTGCTTATGTGTCTATTCTCTGAATAACTTTTCCCTGGTTTTATATCTCTCTGTGCACATGTTCACTTGCTTAAATTAAAAGCAACAGTTTCTGAGTTGAAGTTCCTCTTAACGTTTTATTTTTAAAGTAGGCTTTGAGAGGGGGATAGGAAGCGTGCTAGTCGTTGCATAATTTCAAGTTGGTTTCATCTGGTGTAAATCTCACTTTCTTTTCTTGTATAGTGCTGAGATATCCTCTGCTACCAGCGTACCACCAACTCGGCGTTGCTCCTGTGTCTCTGGATCCAGCGCTGGTCCAACCTTCTCACTTTATTTTCTTTTTCCTCTCTGTTTTAATTAAGTACATGCAAAAATCTCATCCTCTGAGCCACTCCTTGCTTCTTCCACAGTGGTCCATACTGGTTCTCCTGAGTTTCTTTTCCTCGTTAGCTTTAGTAAATACCACCTTCTCTTTATTGCTGTTCCGTCCGCATATGATCCCATATAGAGAGGGCACTACAAAATCTCTCTCTATAGCACACCTACCTTTCTATAGGTGCATTTTTAAAAATAGTGTATTTTTCTCTGTATGCTCATTTTTTGCTTGGTGCTAGCTCTGTGTATTCCAGTTATGCTCTGCATCTAAAACAACTCTGTCATGCTTACATGTGCCTATAGCTACTGGCAGCATTAGTTCTGAATATTTTCATTTAAATTCTGGCTTCATTCACTCACACTATTAAAATGCTCAAAAGTAGCTTGTCACTGTACTTCTTTGATTATCACATGATTCAGCTTTTTTTGCAATAGTTACTTTCCTGGTTCCTCAGATCCTTGTTTATAATACTGGAAAGTTACTCTTGTGAAGTGAAAATGCGCCTGAATGTCACAATCTGAACCAGGCAAAGCTGGATTTGACACAGATCCAGCCAAAGAAACAGTCCATCATCCGGTGAAGTAGCATCATCATCATTAAAAATACTTTTATTAAAGACGTTAGGTTTTTTTCCTTCCAAAGGCTGCACTTGTTCAAGGAAACTATAAATCCTGTGGCTTGCCTGACTCTGAAGGTCAGACCAGATGATCAGAGTGTTTTGCTCTGGCAGTCATACTTCAAAATGTACAAATAACTGGGCAAACTGAAGCGGCATCTGGTAGAGAGATGGTCAGACAAGATAAGGGGGTTGCTGCTTCTGATCTTAATTGCCCCGAATTCTCGTGCAGTCCCGCCGAGGCAGCCACTTCTCCCACAGCACCTACTAACGCAGCTGCTTTTACTCGTTTTCCTTTTTATCTGAGCTCTAACTTTCAAAACTTCCCCGTTCAAAACTTTGTTAGAAAACTGGCCTAATACATCTTAGATGACTTCACCTCTGTCTTCCTGGCAACGGAGAACCTCAATGTTTTGTCATGCTTATTCTTGCATTAGTGTCTGCCCGGTTTCTGACTCGCGTAACTCAGAGGATGACTCACTGCTCTGAGGAGTTTGTTCAGTGCTCCGGAGAAGAGGAGACGGTGCCAAGCTGGAGGCAGCTCTCAGACTTTGCTCCTTAATATGCTCAGTAGTGAGTGCTTCCTCTGAAGTCCCCGTGCCTGGGACAGGGTGGCTCTGCCCCCTCCTGCCACCACCCCGGCTCCTGCGCGACACTGCACGTGCCGTCTCGCTGATAGCTCACGGGCAGGGTGGCCGGAGGAAAGAGGATTTTTATGTCATGGCCCATTGGATGGAAAAAAAGTGGGGTTGAACGAATCACAAAAGTCTCAGGAGTGGAAAATCGACAGGCTCTGCAAGGGATGCAGAAGGAGCCGAACGCCGTGGTCTGAGGTGACCAGCAAGTCCCCAGAGAAGGACCAGACACCCCACGGCACCACGCAGCAAAGGCGTGCAGACACGCAGGAGGAAAACGCAGGCTGGAGCAGATGGAACCCCACACACCCAAGAGAAGGCACGCAAAAGTTTTCTTTTTCCTTCAGAAAATCTATCCAGAAGCGTAAAGTTAGTCTCAAAAAAGTTATTTTACTCTTTGACAAGCACACATGCAAAAAGGCAATAAGAAATGCTGTGAGCTGCCTTTCCAGAGTTTAGACCAAACTCAGAGTGGCCATAAGACCCAGTTCCCCAGTACTCTGCTCCCAGTTTTCTCATGGTCTCCACTAAAACCGGTGGCATAATTCTCTATTCCTCTTATTTTTTCCTGACTCAGTCATTTTGCACAGTCCAAGTAAAACATGAAAAACGAGGTTTTGCTGTAGGTTTAAAACTGAAAAAGGAAGAGCAAGTGAAAAAAAAAATGCAAAACCAGTTAAAGAAACACAAAACCGTGCCTACAAAACCCCAGCAGAATCCATGCAATCGTTTCTGTTCATACTCACCAACACGTGAGCTGCACAGACCTCAGAAGAGCACAGCTGGAGGTGTATTCTCCCCTTCCTTTAATTCTGTCCACAAATCTGGGAAGACCAGAGTATTACAAATCACAGCGTGCTCGGCGGACAAAGACACCCAAGGGTAAAACACGAGATGAGTCGTCTTCACAGGGAAGTCTTTTTCAAGGAAATAACTGGACACAAGTCTTTATTTGAGGTCTGGGATCGGTGTGTTGAGCAGCACGGTGTTTACCTATGTGTACCGCAACGCCCATTTGCCTGGCTAATCCATCAGGTCCTCTTTCAACAGAGGAGAATGTTAAAGCGAAAGCATTGACAGTTTTTGCATTTCATCCAGTTCTTGCATTTTCTCAGCTGGCAATCTGTATCCTGTTACAGATTTCTGAAAATTATTAGCAAATCTATGAAGAACACTCACAAACAGAACCAGCAGCGGCATGCAGCCTTCGCGGTGTCAGTCATTATTCAACCTTTAAATGAAAGCGGCCGTGAAGTGCCAAATTACCCTGTTTTACCCTCTGTCACACTTACTGAGGGAACGTAAACCTAAACCAGAACCAGTTCTTCAGCAATTTAATTAGAAGTATCATGTACGGCAGCTGTAACGCATACCCAGAGATGGGCCACTTAGTTCCGACTTTCTTTATTTTTAAACTTTGTTTTTTAACTTTCTGCCAGTCTCTGACGGATACCCAGTAATCTCAGATCAGCCGGAGGAAGGTCATTGCTGGGAGTTTTCTGGCTCTCCCGCATGTAGGTGAACGACACGAGGGCGAGGTGTTTGGTTGGCATCTGCTCCACAGCCCCAGCCCCCAGTTTCCACACGAGGACGCTGGAGGTTTCTGCACTTGCAGAAGAAGGGCTGGCATTTGTTGGGGGTCACGGCATCGTTGCTGGCATCTTTCCTGGCAGATCCTTATGCAGAAAACCAGCATTTACTTGGAATTTGCATCAACACTGAACTGAAAGGCTGCTTCAGAAGACACCTGTTTCCAAATCTTTGGGTTCTCCCAGTAAACAAACACCTCCAGGATGGTTTGGGCGCGTGAAGGTTGCAGCTGGGTGTGATTCAGAGCTGCACGTCTGTACTTAGTATTGACTTAAGTAACTGAGGGCTGCCATGAGCAAACTGCCCATCCCAGATCCAAACACCCTTATCTCCTGCCAGTGCCGTTCCTTCTGTGTTTAAAGCAAAACCACGCTTTGGCGTCGGGACTGGAGTTAAACCAACGAGGGAGAGGACAATTTCACATCACTTTCTCCTGCTGTTAGCGGAATTCCCAAAATTAAGCTTTGTGCCAATGACTGCCCTGCTGAGCGAGCCCCGGCAAACTCCTTCTCCAGCCAGCCAGCACTTACCTGGGTCTGAACTAAATTCACCGCAAAGCCCCCGGAAACGATGCGCCGCGCTGCGCTCGGGCGTTAATCTGTGGGGCACAGCCAGTGGTGCGAAATCCCAGCACCGCACCGTGGATGCAGCTATTCCTGGAACCCTCCGGGAGCCTGCAGAGCGGACCGTAGCACCTCCGCTCCGGGAGGAAGTTGGCTCACAAGATGGGCGAAGTTAAGAGATAAGTGGGTGAAGATAGGCCAGCAGCAGCAGCACGGGATCACCCGCCGCGGCTGCAGCTCCGAGGCGCTTCCTCTTTCCAATGCCACTTTAGTGTTACACTGAAACACCAGAAAGCAAGCAGACTTTTTTTTAAAAAAAAAACCCTAATAACTAGTTCAATTTTTATTGTTTTAAAGGCAGGAAGAGGTGACTTTTTATCTCAAAGCAGTCGGAAAAGCATTGTGTAATATTCCTGCATCTAATCATTAAATGGAAAGGAAAAATCCCCTGCAGTTTTCAGAAAATGAGGCAGAACTAGGGCTCTGGCCAGTCACTCTCTTCATCATTTTTACCAGATCTGTGCTGCGGGGGTAATCACATTACTTTAAAAGCGGATGAACCGAGGTAGGGAAGCGAGGGGCTACGCAGTGATGGCAGAGGAGCTTTGGGATTGCAGGTTCTGGCTCAGAACACCGGGGCCCTGATACAGCATGCTCATCTGGTATGAAACCACTCAGCTATTTCGAATTTGCTTAAAAATCCTGACAGGGTAGCTCTGCTTGTCTTCTGCTTCTGCTGGTGCCCATCTGATCCCAGGGGAGCCTCACACATACAGCAACCCTGTCCCACAGGAGGCGTGGCTGACCCCAGGAAGATTTTTCAGAACGAACTGGGGACGGAGCACCCTTCTTCCCCACGATTGCTGAGCAAGGCAATTGTGGCATATTTAGGTGTCCAAATATTTAGTTCCTTGCAGACAGCCACCACTTGCATAGCCCTTCTGGGTTTCCTCGGGTGCACCTCACCCAGCCATCACGTGCTGCAGTGCACAGCTACTTATAGCCAGCTGCCTAATTATTCAATATAAATACTCAGCATCACATAGAACGTTCGCTGAAATTACAGCCTTTTGGGGAAGAGGTAACAAAGGTTCGTGCGGTGTTGGTGGCTGAGCTTTCAGCAACTAAAACTTGCTTTACTGAAATTGGAGCCCGTCGAGGCTTCCCTGCCAGGAGCAATTAGAAACGAGCATTATCTGATTGCTTTCTGCAGCAATCGCACTTTGTTATTTGCCTCCTGTGAGGGACAGCGAAATGTCGTAAGTGGAGAGGGTACAATTCCTTCCACAGATTTACTCTTGGCAAGTGGGGGTATTTCTTATAAACTCTTCAGAAGTGTTTGGTTCAGGGTTTTTGAAAGTTGTCCCATCTTCACTCTGAAACACTTTTCCGTCTCCTAGTTCCTGACCCGGCGACCCTTGTCAGGCCGGCGGTGCAGGCTGAACCCACAGAGCAAAGCCCTTCTGAAGCATCATTTAGCGATGAAAAGGGATGCTGAGATTCCCCGGGAGAGATCTGAGCAAAAACTCTGGAAACTGAGTACGGGAAAAAGATGGACAAGGGTTAGGTTCATTGTATTTAGGTTAGTATTTATGTTAGTGCTAGTACTTGTTGGAAGGTCAGTATTTATTTCAGTAAACTACTGCTATCAGTGAGCAGCTAAGTCCTCCTGCTTTGCTTAGATGGGGAAAAGCGTGCTTTTCTTGAAACACCAGCCTGACTTTTCGTGTTTGCACCCCAAGTCCCACTGCATTTTTAAAGCACTGAAGCCATGATGCTGCTCGTTACCCAGCTCCTTTGGTTTGCTGGAAACCGAGCCTAACCTTTCCGCGCTGCAAATGCCAACCCCTTTTAAGCTGCCGATGACATACTCCGCTATCTGATTTTCGGGAGGCTCCTCGTGACTCCAGACACAGTTGTGAGCGGTCAGCGCTTTGAAAAGCAGACTGCAGAAGGATGTCGTAAAAGGAACACCTTTGACTTATGATTGCAAAAACCAGAGATCATTTCAGGAGATTGCAGCCCCCACGCAAATGGGCTTGTTTAGGGTGGTACCGCTAGTGATGACTTTGCTGACTGAGACAGCACTTCCACAGCGATAGTCTGGGAAAGGGCTGCTTTTAATTAGGAGCGCTAAGGCTCCTTAAGTGACACAGTATGGTGCTGAGTCACCTCACGTGAAACCATACCGCGATTGCTTAGGGCCATGGAGTTAACTCCTTCCTCTTGAAATCTTTTCAAAGACCGTTCCCGTGGGAGGAGGAAGCCAGCAGAGGGGTTGGCATTGCAGCACTCCGTTCAAGCGGGTGCCGCAAACGTGTCTGATGAGAGGCTAAAGAAGAGGATTTTGTGGACTTCTAGGAATATACATGCTGAAATATTACTTCAGTGGAGACACGCGGCTGAGGAGGGCATTTCTTCCATTTTCACATAGTCCCTAAAAGACTTAACACCTGCCACTGCTTTAAACATTGGGATTTTTTAGTTCTATCTAAGTGGAAGCAGTGCCTTCAGACAGTGGACTTCGATGTTCTTCCCCCGAGAACGTACGGAGCTCCGAAAGAGCAGGGGCTGCGCTGAGATGGACGCAGAACGGCAGCAGCGGGACGTGCCCCTGCCCGCGCACGCTCCCCTCCTGCCCAGCCTGTCCGCGCTGGGCAGCTCGCTCCAGGAGGCCTCGTCCCTTCCTCGGTCATTGCTATGAAGGGAGCAGGAAGCCTTTCGAAAGATGTGACAGAGCCAGCGAGCCTCGGTTCCTGGTTTGGGGGAAGATAAGATGTCTTCTGGGAATTGTAGTTCTCGGGAAACGCGAATTTGCAACCTTCCTTGAAAAAGAGAGCCAGGAAAGCTGGCGGCCTGCGACCATGTCCATTGCTCCGGTACAAGGGAAAATGTGTTGAAATTAACAGAGGGAAATTTTTATAGGCAACTCTGCTTGGAAATTAGCAAACTGCAGTAGGAAAACTCAAACACGCTTAGGAGAATTAGACACCAAGGAAGAAACTCTTTC
This sequence comes from Steatornis caripensis, assembly GCA_013398225.1. Taxonomy (NCBI): domain Eukaryota; kingdom Metazoa; phylum Chordata; class Aves; order Caprimulgiformes; family Steatornithidae; genus Steatornis; species Steatornis caripensis. The sequence goes on from VZSC01015654.1 coordinate 237,471, forward strand.
TGCCTTGATGAGAATTGGAAAGGGCTGCTATTTCTTGGACCCTGCAGTGAAAGGGAAACGAGCCTTGGGGTTCCCTGGGAAGTATAAAGGCTTCTTGAGGAGAGAACGTTGGCTGGCCAGAGACCCAGGCACAGCTAAGCCCTCATGGCTTAAGGGGGATGAAAATATTCTGGCAGAGTTGACAAAAGCAGCTTTGCAAAACAAGACGGAGAGTTCCGACCCCAACACCCCCCTGCCCGGCGGCAAAGAACTCCTCTGCCTGCTGCTGCTTTTGCCCAAGGATGAGGCTTCGGGGCACCGCGTGCTGCAGAGCTGTGAAACAGAAACTGCAGGTGCTGCTAAAACAAGAACCTGTTGGTTGGTACGAACTAAGAATTACTGACAAAAAGCGTACAGCGGTTGTTTGTGGTTTGCATTGGTTACCGCAGTGTTTGTACGCTGAAAGAGGCAGAGGAAGTGTTTCTAAGGATGACTGCGAAGAACTGAGCACAAGCACGGGAGCCGGGCTGATAAACCAAAGAGCGGACAGGACGTTTGCCCAAAGCTTCAAGTACGGTTTTTGGGAACGTGGTTTATATTATTATTCTGGAAAATACTGTTATATCCTTGTTTGTAAGAAGAAACACCCTGGCTGTGCAAAACCCGGTACCATACGTTGTCTGTTAAGCCTGCGTGCGTTACCTAAACGTCCTGGAGTCCCCTGGGAGAACAACCCCTGCTCAAACTCACCTGCACAGCCACGAGCCTGTCAAACCTCGACCCTTTGGTCCATGCCTGGTCTCGGCCCTGTGCTGTGCAGGGCCCAGCAGGACCGAGCTCTCGCAGGAAAGCTGTATTTATGAGCAAGCCACTCCGCTGCGGAGGTCTTGGTTTCGTTCCTGGCCTCGGTTAGCGTGCGGCGGCTGCAGCGCGCCCTCGGCAGCCTCTCCGCGCTCGGTTAGAGGGCTCGGTACACGCAGAGCTGTTTGAGAAACTGCCCTTCCTTACCCTGCCCTCCTGGTTTGGGGTACAGCATCACTGGGAGCGTTGCACTTACTCACAAACTGAACGCTGAATAACTGGAAATAAAAACCAGCGAAGACATTTATGAGCTGAGCGGGGCCCTAGGACAATAAAGGGTGGTTGATGGTGGCTCATTTGCTACCACCTGCACATATCGGCAGTAAAGCTGACACCAGCAGTCAGAATCACGGCCTTACAAAGACCTCTTAGACTTTATTTTCCACTTTTACAAATTTAATTAGCTCTTTTTCCCTCAAGCAACACAATACAAACATATTTTTCCAGGTAATGTAACCATTTTCTAGTTAAAGAAGTGGAGAGAACGTTAAAGCAAAAAAGCACGCCTAAATTAAAACTGTTATTTTCTACACGGACATTTTGGCGATTGCTTCTCCTCTGGAAGGAGCAATCTTTTTGTTTAGCGCCAGAATTCACGGGCTTCTAAACCAGATTGCTGGTGGATGAATTCTTGAAAGATGGAGTTTAATCTGAATCCCCGCGTCTTTCTCTGGATCTGTGAGGCTGGCAGAAGTTTAGAGGGCAACGCTCGTATTTTCTTTGTCAAGAATAAGCTGTTGTGATCTCTGGCCCTCCCTCCCCACCGCTGGCAGGTTCGCAGGGCTCTTGCATTTTTGGGAGGGGGACATTCTGTGTTATAGGAGAGCGCTGAACAAAACTAGTAAGGAAAGGATCAGAAGAAGGAAGAGCAATACGGTAACAACACATGGCCCAGAAGCGGCTCCTGATTGAACCGTCCCTTTTCTTTCTCCAGAAATCAGAGCTGGCCACAAAGGCTTTGGGCTGAAGCAGCAGCCGGGAGGGGCGAAGCGAGACCGGGGCAGCAGCTCCGAGCACCCCGGTTAAGCTGCTGTCGAAATCACAGCTTTGGGTCGGCAGCAGCCAACCCCGGGGTGTTCCCAGATAACAAACCCACGCTGAGGCACAGATAGCATTGCACTGCGCGGCCCCGAGCACCCCGTTCAAGGTCTGGGTTTGAGCCCGGGAAGCCGTCCCTCCGTGTCGGTACGCGTTGATTTCTGCACGCAGGTAATCTTTGTGCCGTTAACGCAGCCCAGCATCTGGTTTCCAGAACAACCTGGTAACAGAGTTGTTCTTTTTGTTAATTGTACTATCCAAACTGAAACTTACGGACCTGATTTTCTGCTGTGTGTTGGGAAGCAGAAAATTAGTCATACCAGCGTACAGATGACGAGATTGAGTAAAGACTCAGCTATTGGACCTGCAGTTCGGGCTGTCTTTCCCAGAAGGAAAATGTTTCACGTACCCCATGACACTGTCCTGCCATGTAGTTTTCCTGGGGTTCTGAATGTCCCAACACTGTCGTGTCTGCCCCCGGTTTGAGATGAATAAAGCGATGTTGACTGACCAACAATTGCCCATATCATCTCGGTGGTAGCATTGATACCTTCGCGTTCCTACACCATTCAGTGGTGTAATATTTTACATGCAAATTGCATCTGAGGCTCAGTAAGCCTTACCAGCCTTACTCCTGAGCCTTAATAAAACCTTACTAGGATTTGGGAAAACCCAGTGTTTGTAGAGAGGGTGCCTCCTGCTGCTGGTGGAAAGAGGCAGATGAAGAACCACTCCCAAATCCACGAGCTCGAACCAGCTCCTTTCCGAAACAGCCCTCCTCTGCCATGTCCAGAAGGTGCTGAGCAAGAGTCGTTGCTCTGTGCAGCTCTGATGCAAGGGGTCCAAGGTGCGAGAAGGCAGATACGGCCGTTAAGGCTGACCCCCCGAGCACACAGCTTACCTCTTCATCCTACAAGTTGGATCGAAGCTCGTCTTTCACAGCAACACCTCACCTGGGTTTAAGGACTCAAAGTGATAATGGTTCCACCATCCTTGCTCAGGAGCTGCTTTCCCTAATTACCCTTTCAGCTACAATAATTCAGCTTTCAGAGCTGAATATTTCTATTTCAGCCTTTACCTTAGGGGATCTTGTTATGACAGAAATGCACGTCTGCTATCAGATATCTTTTTCTCGCACAGGAGCGTGGAAGCCCTGTGTATACCTGCTGTCCCCTCATCAGGCTGCATTTGTGAACGAATCGTTCTTCTATCGCATGCACAGTTCATTGCAGGTCATTCAAGGTGGGGTTGTTTAAACCGAAAGCATGGAAGTGCCCCGTTGGACCACAGGATGCAGGGCGAGGCGGACCGAGCGGGACACCCACCAGCAGCTCACCCCACCGGCACTGCACCACCTCCATCCCTGGGACACCTCCAGCGATGCGGGGACGGAGAGCACGCGGGCACGTTTGCCTTATACAATAAAAGAATCGTCAAAATGCTCCGGCTCTGCCTTTGATGAAAAGGCAACCAGAGAATTGCCCTCTCCCACGAGCCCCAGCGCGCAGCCTATGAGATAATACAGGCTGGCCTTTTCTTCGCAGCTGTATTGTTTTAGTGCTTGGAAAATAGCAGCAGGCTGAGCAATGAGTCATCTGTCACTAGATGGGGTTAAAGTAATTTCCGTTTTCTGTTGCCATGGGGAAATCAACGTCCTAAGATTTGTCCTTTCTCCCACTCAAACATGTGGGAGTAGAAAGCCTGAAACCCAGCAGGGCTAAACTTTTTTTTTTTAATTATTATTTTATATATAAAATGTACACACACACCCCCCCTTATAAACAAACTTCGCTCCATGGCCTTGCAGCTGTCAGTCTGTTCCCGGAATGGTCCGGTTAACAATGTCATTCCCCCTGGATTGCAAAAAATCCAGAAGCAGAGTTTAAGTAAATATTTGACATTCATATAGGAGTTGCTTCATGGTATCACTTATAAGAGTCTCTGTTGCTTGTAAAGTTTTATGTGTATATTTGAGGGGGTTATAAACTCGATACTATACAAATAAAAGTGAAACTTCAAAAAAAAAAAAGGTAAATTAAAGTAGCAGCTCACCCAGCATTCACAATGCAGTGAATAACAGAAACAGGAAAGAGGAAATTGCAGTAAATGCCGTTTAAAAGCCTCACTAATGTATAGCTTATATGAGCAGCAGCATAGCAACATCTAGTGTTGATCAGGGATATAGCTGAAAGCTATCGGCATGCTTCGCTAATGGCAGCTGGACAAAATCTGCGGGCAGGGAACTGGCTTTTCCCAGACGCCACACCACTGCCCAGCGGCAACCTCAGCTCCTTCTCCCGCGTGTTTCATAACATGTCATTTTTTCACGCTCCGTGTCACTGCCTTGGTTAGCTTTGCAAAAGTGCAGTCATGTGGCAATGCTCTCAGACTGTCCAGATCATTTTGAAAATTATTGTGGTTATATTTAAGAGCTGACTCAATAGATCCACAGGTTTTAATGCGATTCTGCGCAGCGGTGGCCAAAACTTTTAGCATCTGAACTGAAATTAGGAAGCAACGTCTACCTGACAGCTGATCACGTTACCAACTGTATCGTAAAACCCAGGACCAATTACACATTGCTGTCGAACGTGCAGAGTGCTCAGCATTAGTCTTTTCCCTAGAAATAAGCGTGCAAGCGCAAGGTTGTGGCGCTAAGTGGTACGTCAGAGAAGGCTGTGTTTTCGCTCTCCTGTATTACCCCGTGAGCACCGGGATTACTGCCTCTTGCACGGTTTAAGACCGTCTATAGAAAAACTGATTGAAATGCGTTTTGAATCTATCACCATAACCCACGTAGACACTTCTTTTCCTTAAAAAGACACCTGAAGTTCGAAGTCCCTTGCTACTTAGCTCCTTTGCAGGTATACATTATAGATTAACATGGGCTTAGTTTTGAGTAGTTAAGTTTAACAAAACTAATTAGTTAAGTTTAACAAAACTAATCAAGTTTAACTTAACATTAGTTTGGTTTGTTTAGTTTAGGTTTAATCATTTCTAATGGCTTTGTTAAACTCGCGCGGTTATTTTTATGTAAGCAAGCCCTTCCATCAGGGCTGAGGAATATTTAAATAAAACAATTTGTCTCTTTAGATTACAGCTCCTATTACACGGGGTTTGCTTCATCTTCAGTAAAATAACATCCCTTGGGTTTTCTCAAACAAAACCAAATTAATGAATGGCTGCTTTCCAAATCCAGCTCTGTCTTGCAACACCCTGTGAACAGATTTTTTGCCACGTTTCAGTTTATTACATGAACTAATTAGCATGACTGTGTAGGTGCGTGGAATGCGCTGGGAGAGAGGAAAAATACAAGTGTACAAAATGCTGTTATATAATTTGCTACGGGGACACGCTTATTAAAGACAGGGACCTGGATCACTCTCCGGATACTTTTCAGCAGGAGTTTGGGAGCAAGCAGTTGGGCAAGGCAAAAGAAAGGACATTCAAGCCTACAGCAGAGGAAGTGGCAAGAGCAGGAAAGACTGAATGCCACCTGATTTTTGTCACTTGACTTAAAAATACGATTACAATTTTTAAAAGGTATTAACTCTATGCTCACGTTTGTTGCTTTTATCTCCAGATGATAAAACAATTTGGTAAAACTTGGTGCGTGACCCAAAGCGAGGACTGCAAACTTGTCAGCTACACCGCGAGGCTCGCTCTTCACCAGGGAATGAAATACGACGTCTAATTAATAGCAAGAAAATACGGCTTGTTAACCACTCCGGCCATGAGAAAGGCATTAGGATGTCTATTGGAAACAGGCAGCCAGAACAGAGATCAGAGCTCTGCTTCATTTTATTAAGACATTCACACCGCCCTAACCAGATTAAATGGGAAGCTAAGTAACGTAAAGCTGTCAGGCTCTCTTTCTTCCTTCTGCATGCATGAAATAACATTTTCAAGTTACATGTGATCTTTCAGAGCCTTTAAAGGGGTCAGGCAGTAGGCGCATCTGGCATGCCAATCTTCTCATTCAGGAACATGAAGTCATCCTCCGATTTCCATTCCTGAGTCGAGAACGTGTAATTTTCCACGTGTCACTTCACTGACTTGCACATTGAACAAAGGTTAATATGAATTTCATAGAAGATTGGGCAAATTTATGAAAATTGCAAGCCCTGATTAATTGAGTTTTAATTAAAACTCGAAGTGGAATAGCATTTGATACAGAGGGCTGATGTTATTTGAATAAACACACTCCACACAGCCTGCTGCGCTACACCATAAATTGGTTCAGTGCCGAATCCCACCAGACGGGGTGAATTGGGTATTACAGGGGGTAAATTTTTTTCAGAGGGGTAAATTTAATGTTAAAATTACCACTCGTTGAAATTGCCACTCTGCTTTCCCTCGCCACGCGGAGGGGACGTTGCCATTGCAGCAGCCCAAGAGGCCACCACCGTGCAAGCTGGCTCACCCCGAAGCGCGACCGTCCCATTTGGCTCTCCTTTAGGATGTGCCCTGGGGCACGTGGTGGTACCCAGTGCCACCCTGGTTGGTGGCAGCACTTCAGCGGTGGAGGGGACCACAGGTCTGAAATGAGTCTGATGCTTAGCAGTGTGCCTTGGGCATTGCATGTGATAAAGTACACAACACAACTGCTTCGGCTCGTGCAATCAAAATATTTGCTGTGGCAGGTAGAGGGAATCCAGCCTAACGAGCAGTGGGAGGCACCCAGCCCTGACCCCTTTGAAACCAAAGGCCTTTCCCCCACCGTGCCCAGGAGCAGACCCTAGGAGCGACTTCCAGCTTCCAAAGCGCCTCTCAAAGCTCTCAGTGCCCTCATCTTCCATGTTTGGGGCAATCAAATACCCCAACAACATTAGCTAGCTTTCAAGACACGCGCTAGAGCCTATTCCCTCTAAATTTCCGTGCTACAAACACATTACATCAACAATAACTCCCCCTGGGGAGGAGGCGGTCCTGCTCTGCAGGATGCATCCGTGTCTTGCAGACGCTGCTGGCACCAAGGGTGCTGGTTTTATGCTGGCTGCGATGGGCAGGTCAGCGTTGGAAGCAACAACCCCAGTCGCTGTCAGCAAGTTTCTGGCTCTCTCCGCACTGGGAAGAGGTCTGTCCTCTCGGGAAGACAGATGAAGGAGCAATTCAGAAATCACGGTGAAGGGCGACAAGTCTGGAAAAACCCCACCATATTCCTGGGAGTGAAGGGGCCTTACTTCCTACACTGTAATCCCTTCTGTTTCTGTAGGAACATCTGAGGATAAACAGAATAGTGCTTCATCGTGCCAGGTAAACAGCTGTCATGCCATGGCTACGGTCTCTAAGGAGCTTCTGTTTATTCTGAAGCGTCCCTGCCTGGGCTTTAGCTACAAACCCTTGCTGTGAATCCAGCAGGGAGAGGCTCACAATGAAAGTGAAGAGCTTGTACGAAGTTACCAGAGGGATACTCATTACGTTTGGGATTATAACTTCCCCCCCCCCCCCCCCCCCCCCCCCCCCC
>VZSC01015654.1:253076-301974 GCA_013398225.1 Steatornis caripensis
TAATGCTTTTGGGTTTATTTTTAAGAACTAGACCATTTCTTTCCTTTTATCGGAGAGAAGTACACTTTTAAAAGTGCATGAGGCCTACGGTATTATTAGTTAAGCATTTGTTTCTCAAATAAGGTTCTTTATCTCGGAGGCAGCAGCATTTGCGTTGCTGTGGTTATTCATGTAAGTCGTGCTCATTTAGTACTGAGCAACGTGCAATTAAATAGCCATATAAAACACCCACAGGGTGAGCAACAGCTGCCTACAGGTAACCTTAAATTTCATGCGCTCACTTGCCAAATGTTTCAGCTCTAGCTGTAAAAATCCTCGTTTGCATGTGGGAGCAGGGCAGGCCCTTTCCTCCGTCACCACGGGTAGGTAAACAGGAGGCACTCCTTCACCAGGCACAGCACAAATCAAGCTTTTAATGAGTTGGTTAAAAGCCTGATGCTGCAGATGGCTATTAACGGGAGTGCTGCTTGACCCACCGTAGGGTCAGCCCTTCCCTGTCTTCCCTTCCTCTCAAGAGCACAGCTTATCCATTTTTAACGTTAAAAAGGACTCACATCCAAGATGTGATAATTTATTTTCCCCTCTCTTTACGCCAGCTTTGCCTGATGGGGAAATGCCAGCATGCACCACCCGCCCCGCCGAGCGGGGGACGCTCCACCCTATGAAGAAGTCGAACACTCGCCAAACGAAGAGCCAGGACTATACGGTGTCCCACTGAGCATAGTGGGAATTCTCAGTTTGTGCTGAACTTCTCTGGAAAAATCTTCCCTTCGTTTTGATGCTGATACACTTCAGCACAACAGCAAGTCTTCGGTGGTGCTTCAAGGGAAAAGCAGAGTTTTTCTTACAATTTTATGTGTCTTCCTCTTGGGGACAAAGGCATATATGCTAAACCAGAAGCTCTCTTCCCATCACATATATGCTGAACCAGAAGCTCTCTTCCCATCAGCTTTTGCACACTCCTGCAGCGTTCCTGCCGAAGGTCAGATATGCTATGACGTGAGCTGTTGTCTCGCCAAACTTTCTTTTGTAACATCCAAAGCAGGTCTGTAATTCTAAATTTGGATATTTTAAGCTCCAACCAAGATTTTGAAGTGCACATAAACCAGCTGCTCTCGTGCACATCGTTGCTTCCTAATGAATGGCGTTGTCCTAAGGATTTGCATGGAAAAAAGTTTTGATCTTATTTTTACCTTATTCCAGCCAGCGCAGCGAGGGGAGAGCCCTTAGGACCTCCTCCTGCAGCGTGGTCCTCCCCTGCGCTGGCCAGACCTGAGCGTGGCATCCACCAGCAATACTGGAGACATCACGCATGGCAATCCGCTCCTCAAGGCACGGAGCCAGCGCTGCCAGACAATCTGGGGGCCTGAAGAAGTTTTAAAGCAGGATGGGATGGAATGTTTCTTGAAATTATGTTCTTCCCATTTTCTGTCATTCAAATTAGATAATTTCCTTTTTCATCCTGACTTTTTTACCTTTTTGTTTTTTTTAATTTCTCATTTAGTGAAAATTAATTCTCATACTAGAATCTAATTTCCACTCGTTAAGGATGAAAGATGATGATTTCAAGCAACAAGTTTCTCCCAATCCAGAAACCCTAAACATATGTTCAACACCAAGCTTATGAGCAACTCCGTTTAGCTTAACAAGTACATGCTTATCTCTAAGCATGTATTTAAGTGGTTTGTTGGCAAAAGCTAGAGAGCTTATCCCTTTCCAGATGACCCTATTTAATATTTACCGGTATTAATCTGCTCAATAACTATAAACACCTGAAAAAACACATTGAATTAGCTCTACACAGAGATTTTCCGAGTATGATTTCTAGGTCATCCAGGAGGGTCAGACTGTTCCGTGCTCAAGGGCTGACCCCAAAGCCAGGGGCATCAGTGGAGAGGTGTTAACCAGTTACACCACTTTGGGGATGGGATCCCCTCTGAGCAGAAACACTTTTCTGTTTTTGGCACTGTGACTAATAGGGATAACAAAGGCTCTATGCTGACATTAAGAAAATTTGTTTTATGTATTGACATCCTGTTAACCTCCAGCGCACTTAAAGGAAGCTGGTAATTTAATGGTTGCGTCAAAGATATGGCAGAACATGTATTGCTGAGCAATGAAGGAAGTCTCCAAGCCTTATGTCAGCATTAACACCTGTGCAGAACAACACTGACTGCAGGGGCCCCTGTACAGAGCATAAACTTAAAGAATCTGCGCTTGACAAGGAGAAAATTTTCAAATCAAAGCAGTAATAGCTGATACAGACTCTACGTACAAGCTTTGGTATCTACCTCCACCATATCCTGCAGCAGCAAAGCCTCTTTAGATCCCTGTATGTCCTTCCAGTTGGAATTTATGCAAAATGGATGGGTTAATCCTCTTCCACCACTTGGAGGTAAGAGGCTGCACACAGGGGCTTATCTCACCCTGTTGTAAAGCGTTCTCAGCAGCCCCGAAGAAACACAAGTTTATTTTGCTATTAAGTCTGAGAAAAGCCATGATTTCACTGCAATTAAATTTGACTATAGACGGTATCCATTTGACTGAGACATCAACCTTGTATCGTGCGCATACACAAAGGTAAAAGTGGGATGTCATGGTAAGACACTTACCTAAAATGAGATGCTTGACCTAAAAATACAGAACGATATTAAAGGCCCTGACTCAACAAAATACTTCAGCATATATCTAGCAGCAGACACGCAGAAAATGCTGTTGAACTTAGCTGGACGCAAGTGCCATAACTGGTGCTAGGATAATCAGGATTCATTACAAGTCGGATGGGATCTGAATTACAACTGTGCTGGAAAACCATGTTTTTAATCTGTGAACGCCATCACTTGAAGTGATGAAGCCGTAGTCTTTCCACTGCCTGCTCAGACACTGGCTTGTATTTAGACTCCAGAAAATACCTCCATTTACAAAAGCAAAGTAGAAAGATTACTTGGGTTGTTGCATTACTTTGAAGAAGAAAACCTTTGTGTGTCAGGCTGGCACTCACACTCAAGTGGAGTCCCAGCTCACTGACCCCCATTTGACGCTCCTACAGGTTTGAGCACTGACCTTCCAGGCATTAAGATTGTGGATTTGCGTCCTGGACTCCTGCAACTCACAGCATTGCTCCAGACATCGTTCCTGACTGTGGGTCACTCTTGCCTTCAACTCATCTGTTAAACAGCCCACCACCTCCGTTCACCCAGTCTCCCGCACAGCCGTCGCTGGCCTTTTCTCGGCTCCACTTCCCACTCTCCAACCTGTGGCTCAAGGTCAGCATCCCCCTGCAATCCTTTAGCCCGCTGCTTACAATTTTCATCCACTAGCTCCTAATGAGAAGTGGAAAGGAAAGTTCCTTGTGGCTTCAGCCAACCTAACCCCCTAAGGTCTTTCTGCCCAGGGAGACAATAACTATGGTTCAAGCCAAGATACTATCTCTTCCAGACAAGGGAAGTCTGGCAACTCTGATAGCTAGAGACCTACGTAAGCTTGTGTTACAATTTCACTTTCCATAATTCAACTACAGTTTCTAAACTGTGTGGAAATGCTATATGGTATTTATGGAAACATTAATGATACTTAGATTTTGGAAGCAGTAATGCTGTTTTCAGTGGTCTTGGTTAGCCACCGTCTTGAACTATCACGTTCACCTGATAAAGCTTAGAGACATTTCTACCAAAACAGAGAGGAAGAATTTGTGAGGCATTTCAGAAAAGCAAATCGCTCCTGAGCGCGAGTTCCTCCTCTCATCTGGCTGCTGTCGATGCAGGTGTCCATCTGCAGAATTAAAGCCTAAACCTATAATCATCAGTCAGGCCAAATTACAGTGGGTGATGGTCTGCTCAGCTGAACGGGGTGCTCTATGGCAGGTAATTAGCACAGTCCTGCCCGGTAACCTTTTTAATCTCCTGGCTTTCTAGTCAGCAGTTCTGCTCGTGTGGGCAGCAGCATACAAAAGCTATTTTCTCTGCAAGTGTTATAATTTCTATTTCAGTTCAGCACGCTTCGTTATTGAACTGTCATTGCCCACAAATGAGTTTTCTGAGTAATTAATACCGCAGGGGTTCTAAAGAAGATGCCACGTAAGGTTTTGCTACAGCAGCTCCAGGTGGTATCACCAGTCTGCCACCCTTTTCCACCTCTCCAAAAACCTATCTATCTCCTTAGATCCTGATTTGTCCTGCTAAATAGTACTACAGCATTGAGGCACAGGTTATTTTGCTTTTGTTTAAAAACCCTCCCCAAACTCTAGCACTAGATATATCATTCTAGAGAATAAAATCTGACCTTTATGGAATCAGGCGGAAAGTATAAGAAGCAGCAGCACTCCAGCTTTCCACAGGCCATCCTCATGTCTTTGGGCTGTGCTTGCTTGTTTGCTTTAGATGTTTTTCACCTCAAACATTTAGCATGGGCACCTTGCGACCACTGTCACCCATGCAGCTCCACTGCTGGTAGCAACCCAGCAAGCAAAAATGAAGTGCCGTCAACCCTTGATCTGACCAGAGCAAAGGAGATGGAGCAGCCTAATAAAGTATCCTAGCTACTGTACAGCTGTAAGCGGCAGAGCAGGAAGGGTGACAGCAGCGTGAAGGTTGAGGAAGGGGAGGACTGGATCCGACTGCCGTGACACACGTTCGATGCAGAAAACTGACCCGAGAGCGCTTGCTCCTCACACAGATGGAGGGGTTTAATTCTGATAATACCTCATGTAAATAAGCACAGCCAAATAATCCTTATACAGGGGAAACACTAAGGAAGCTGTGGTCACCAAATATGCAGTGCTCACAGATTTTACTGAAGGCTTGGACACGTGGGCTCAACAAGCTGGCAGTTGAGGTGCATTTTCAAGCATGAGAAGTGCAATTGTGTCTCTTTGTGCACAGGGGGGTTATGTGAGTTCGCATTCCCCAGCCCCGGCCAAGAGCACGTCTGGTTCTGCTCCGGGGGACGTGCGAGCGTTCCACCTCCCCGCCACACCGCCCGCCTGGCTGCGGCACCTTCTCCTGAGCAAATCCTGACATTTCCATCCGAGTTCAAGCTTTTATGTTTGTCTCGCCTCAGAAAACATTGGACATTAATCCTACCGCGCGGGTACTAATAACAGAGAAGGAAACATCACTGAAGCCCCTCGGGACACGTGATTTATTATTGACAAAGTGTTTCCTGCTTTGTGTTAACATCCGACTTGACTGCAAATGCCCATCAGAAGGAAGGAGCGGCTCATCTCACCTTTTACCTTCGGGGCAGTTTAGGTTAGAGCCAAACCACATGAAAGGAGACGGTGTTTGCCTGATTTTACAGCTCTACAAAAGTCACCTTTTTATCATATTGGATGGCGATTTTTGTCACTGGCTCTGATAATCAATTGGAGACTAATCCAGGAACAAATGAGCAAGCGCGGCACAAACTGTACACGGAAGAAAGATACAGAAGAAATTCAAGAAAGAAATTTTTCTGGCAAAGATCAAAGAAAAGTAAAGGCATTGGTTAATAGTCATATTTTGTTAAAACAAGAAGCCCTTCCTTTGAAGGCAACAGCTGATGAATCAGAATCGGGCGAAGCTGATTCTTGTAAAGTTCCTTTGAAACAAGGTACATGTACACCCTCAGAAAGAAAATAATTTCAAAAGCCTGGCAATATTATGCGTGTCTTCTGAAAACTTTTAGTTTCAGTAACTTGTCTATTGTGTGAATAGCCTTCAAGGAGAAAAACATGCACCTGCTCCACAGATTAAATGAACGATCCGATTGCAAATCTGGTATAACATTTTCTATTCCCTGCAAGTTACAAGTTATGAGATTTATCCCAATCCTACTGAAATATTTTACGCTAACTTCAGTTGAGCTAATGATTGGTCCATTTACAGAAGCTCAGACCCAGCAGAAAACTGATGCCCGGATAGCTGATACCAGAGCTCCTGGCCGTCCGTGTCTGCCTCCCAGGGTGAATTCCCATCCACACCAGTAACGCTAAGGTACTGGAGTCTCCATACATAGCAGCAGTCTTGTATTTCACAGAAGGCCCAAAGCCCCTGGTGTTGAGCTTGGCAGCAGAAAGAAGCAAGAACAAAGGAGGAGAAAGCAGGTACAGGATGGAAAAGTTTGAAATCCTGGCTCCTTCCAGGGCTTTAAGACCTGGACTGAGGCTTTAGGGTGGCACTGACTGCAAACAGAGCCCAGCACCCACCCTGGGTGGGTGCTTACAGCTGCTCTTGGGGAGGGCTAAGCGGATCTTACTCTTTTACTCATCTCGGGCTGACGATGCCAAGGTTTGCCGCAGGCTAGAGGCTAAAGCCAAGAAACTGAGAAACACAAGTATTACACCCTCAATTTCTTGGAGGGGGAGGGTGTCAGCAGCAGCTGAATTCTGTTTATAGACTCGGAAGGAAAGGCAATTTTGGGACCTTGGTACCTCTGTCCGTATCGGAAACCTCCCCTCAGCCACAATAATGACCATATTCAGCACAAGAGTGGTGCAAGGTGAAACGTTTCCACCTTGAACCGTGGCACTGCTCTTATCACAAGGTGCCTGGTGGCAAGCAGGAACAAGAACTGTAAGTAAAACTAGCTCTTATGGGGGAGGACTACATCAAGACTGGGCTCAGAGGGCTTAAATGGATCCTTACAGGATTGCTTTGAAAGGGAAGGAGACACACGGCAGCTTTTCCACAATACGAGCAACAGCCATCACCTTGTTGCTGGCCTCTGCCATCCGGGTTGGGGTTTTGCCCTGTGGAACTAACCCAATGTATCTCTTTTCCTAGCTAGCCCAGTGACCAGCTAGGCTGAGTAAACCCTCAGGAATCCCATTTCTACCCACAGTTTGGATGTGCTGACCCCTGAAGGGATCCACCTCTTGGATGACTGGGTGCATGGGGGAATTGATCTCACTAAGCTGTAGGAAAATTCCTCAGGCTGGAATGTCTGTCCTGGTTGAACTTACAGTTAACTTCAGCAGATGTGTTCTAGCTACCTTTTATACCCAGAATGTAATTGCACAGAATGGTTCTTTCAGTGCAAAGCCAGTTTATTGATTTCTGCCGCAGTCCACAGCCATCTGGGCTGGTGGCACTGGTACAGAAGCGTTCCCGTCTGAGAAAATCCTCAGGAAAGAGCCTCAAAACAAGGGTGGAAGGTAGAACAGTTTAACTTGGATTACCTTACTGACTAGGTTTTACAGTAAAATTCCCAAACAGTTGCATGATGGAACGGGAAAACATCAAATATAGCTGAAGCACGCCTAGAGGTGGGCAGGTCTTAAGTGACTGGATAAACAGATGCCAGGCAATAACTTCCTGACAAGTCTGCTGGTTTTGAGACTAAATATTGTCTCTTGGTCTGAATCAGAAACTGCCCCTCTACTGTCTTAGATTTTCCCTTCTGTTCCTCACCCCAGCACTGGTGTCTAAGGGTGAGGTGCCGTGAGGTACCTGAGTCACGTTAACAGCTCAGTGTCACTGAAGGAGGCAGTGCCGGTCCCAGCCAAATATTCCTAACAATTTCCTTGCACCTTGCCTGTCTGACCCCTTGGTGAGATGATTCAGCTCGCTAAACCATCCAAACTACTCAGTCCTGTGCTTTGGGAGGGCTCCCGCCCTGCCCACGCTCCGAGCTGCAGGGCAAAGGTACGTGACACGCGTACGGCTGGTGGACCAGCTCCAAAACAAACGCAGCTCGGCTGACACAAGAAATATAAAAAGCTAGACAAATGATACATACCCCATGCACATTTTCCTACCTTTGTGGGATTAAAATCCCTCCCTGCATGTCTAGCCCTCTGCTCTGAAGCTTGTTCCTCTCGCTGTAGGCAGGAGATCCCTGTGAAAAAAAGAATACTTCATTATGGGAGCAGTCCTGTCTCTTCCTCCCTCACCTATGTGCTTCTCTTCAAAAGATCACCCCTTCACACATTTTTCCTCCTTTCCTAACGCTACTTAGGAGAAAATTTCTTCTTGTTTTAAAAATCAGCCTCCCAACCCTTTTTGCCAGCGAGGTTCAATGAGGAGCATCAGGTGGTGCCCAGCGCCCCTGTGTAAACCTCAAGCAGCCTCCAACACTTTGTCTCTGGGTACCCCACCCAGGCAAATCACAGAAGTTTAGTGAGGCTTTTTGTTACCCCTGTGCTAGCTGCAGATGTTTCTCTTATCTTGACATTTCTGAAGAGGGCAAAGAGAGAAAAACCCCAAGGCCCAGGTCCCAAACAGCATTTGAGCCTGACACTGCTGCAGACGCCCCTGTTAACTGAGCTCTGCCGAGTGAGACTTCCCAAATTATCAGTTCATTGCCCCCAACAGGAGGCTCATACCAGAAAACCTACCCCAAATTTGATTTTATTTTATGGAGTGTGCCATCGTCATCCTTTTTCCCCAAATGGAGGTTTGTTTTTGCTGGGAATGTGCTAAGTCTCACACATTATGCTGTTATTGTGTGGCTTTCCTTTCTTCTCACACCTACTAAGCGTAGGAAGCCTTACATTCAGGTAATAAATATTGTGGACTGATTGCAGTCAGATATAACAGGGCGTATTAGAAAAGCCTCAGATAAGCCTTCGGTGTCAGACATCTGTACCCACTGAGAACCACTGAGAAATAAAGGCTTGGAAAAAGTGAGTAGAAAAGATGAATATATTGGATTTTATTAGTCTACATATACCAAAAAGGCACCAAAATACTGATTCCATGAGGCTGTCTAAAAGCAGATGTGCAGAAATAGCTCTGTGTCGAAGGATTCCCACAGATAGCTAGAGAAATACCTTATAAAAATACCAGCAATAAAACAAGTGAAATGGCTGTGTTGATACACGGAGCTCACATCGCTAAGTAACAGCGCTATGAGGTTAGTGGTAAAGTGATTCTCTTGTTTAAATCTAAACTGGATGAGGTCTTTCCAATTTTAAGAAGCCTGAAGGAGTCTTAGGGAGGCTCAGATACTAACAGCTCAGTAGAAATGTCACCACTAATTCTCTGCGGTGCTCTAGGCTCTAATTGACAGGATTGATAAAGGATCAAAGACAACATTTATCTAAGTCACTTTTGTTGTCAAGTCATGGTTTTAGAGGACAGCATTCAGATTTCAAGTGACATCTGCTAAATTTAGAGGGTTTTGGAACTGGATTTTGGGGTAATACTCATAATACAACTGGGGACCACTAAAACATGATTTTTGACTTCGAAGTCCATTCCTGTTCTTCCTTTCCATGTCCACGCTGTTGAGATTACAGCTAGACTGTGAATTTAGAGAAAACTCAGAAGAGAATGTGCTTTCTTCAGTTCCCCTCTAGAAACATCAAGGAGCAGAGCTGACGGTGCTCAGCAATCCTTCCCTGGGTGATTCAGCACGATGACAAACGGGTGACACGGCAGCTGGCACAGCGCTGGGCACCCCAACAGCATCGTTTCAGCAGCTGAGCCAATAGCACAGCTCACCAAATCCAAGAGGGGAAGGTCTCACTTGGTGTGCCCTCCTCGCGCGTCCACAAAACCATGCCGGGCTGCGCCCTGCGTCTCAAACCAAGGTGACGGCTCTGCTACCTTCTCCCAGTTCAGTTCCTAGACATTCAGCTCAGCACTTCTTCTAAGTGTGCTGAAATTCAAGAAGTTAGTGGAAATCGCAGCTCTGAAAGAAATCAGGATCCCAGCTGAATGATTTGAGATACATAAATTCCTGTGACAATTAAAAACAGAATCTCAGCACAGAGCGAGCACCAGGAGCCTCTAGTAATGTGTTCAATTTACCTCTTCATTCTCAATTTGCACAGGTAAGGGAGCTGAATGACTGAGGGACGTTGTGTCCCACAGAGTTTAGGAAATTGTACTGGTCTTCACAAGGTCAGAGGTACATGCCGTCTCCTAGCAATCCGTATTATAGCTGCGGAATACATGCAAAGCAGGAGATACACAGTTACTGAGAATTTCGCATGCTCTGCGGGGCTGCTGTACGCCACCCGGGTGGGTTTGTTACAGCCCCAGCAGTCATGCCACGGTTCCGTTTTCCCGAGGTGAAAACCTGTATTTGTCTATTTTATGAACGCTGGCTGCAAACACATGAAAACCCACGGTATTGCCACAAGTCCTTCACTCCACTCTCCCCGTTCAATGGGATCCCCGTTCCCAGCTGGAGCAGAGAGGCTCTGGCTCTCACGCAGCGGAGCTCACAGGGCCTGGCTGCCTGGATGGGGGGGACGCACGGGGCTCATCTGCGCCGCGTAATGAAGTCCTGCAGAGGTGCTCGCTTGCACAGTAGTCTCTGGACACAGTTAAAGTGTGAGCTATGTTTTGCTGGGGATTACCATGTTGATACTGGTTCCCCTGATAGCATCAGCTCTAAAGTGTAGTTATGGCCAAGGGGAATGCTTAAAAAAATCCAGATGCTCTCCTCAGCTTTAATGTGTTTTCCTTTCCCCAAAATATTACTATACGTTTTCTACAGTGACAGCCATGACTCAGAAGGCTCGGCAGAGAAGAGGAGGATCAGTTTATTTGGTGAGTGCTTGCATTTTTCAGCTCAATACCCAAAACCATGAATAGAGCACTTGGCCCTCAATATACCATTTAATGGAAATTATATGAATATACTGCACAGCACACAGTAGCCTCTTGCCGTCAAGAAGGAAACTCCTTTATAGTTATGCTGCTAAGGAATATTAAATGGAACAATATACATCTTGCCCTGGCTTTACAAAAGATCATAATAAAGTCTTCCGAGATGTGACTCTGAACTTGTTCAGACAATCTCTCTCCTTTAAGTACCAGAAATGAGCTGCCACATGGACAAGGAGTTGTTTGGGAAAAATAAACAGACTAGGAGGCATTTATATGAAAAGCACTTAAATAATCTAATCTCTGTAGCTAATTTAAGAACTCCTAGGGAAAGAGAAGGTAGAGATAAGGAATCTTAATGAGGTCAGGCCAAAAAATCAACACATGATCAGCAATCAAATGCTTGCTGAGTGCTGCCTGTTCATTACATGTGATGAGTTTGACAGTTTCTCAAGAGGAGAGCCCGTTACAAAAATAGTAAAAACATTCCACTAAAAAAACCCACTGGGCCAGTATTAAAGTCTTGGTAAACAGTAAAAGCCTGGTAAAGCATTGTTAGTCATTGCTAAAGTATTGCTAAGCAACCCTTTATCCTCCTTCGGACTGGATTAGCTTCATCATGGCAATAACTAACAGCCCTTCAGCCTTTCTTGCAACGCTTAGTTTCAAGTGCTATGTAATCTTCTTTGAAACCAAAGTGAGAGCTGCCACTCGAATTCCCAGCCTCTGCCGAGGTGTGGGGGAAGCTGCACATCTGCAGGGAAACCTGTCTGCAGCTCCTGGCGGTTTCAGAAGCCAGGCTGCAGGACACGGCAACTAATTCATCTTAAAAGACAAGCAATATTTGTTCACCCTCACACTTTAATTCTTTGCTGATAGATAATCAGCAGCTGATGTCCCCCTTTAGTACCAATTTCAAGCAGCTCAGCCTTGCTCCTGCCTGAAGCTAGACTAGCTGCTGTCAGAATTTCTGCTAAAGCGCTATTTAACTAACTGCAGTAAAAGACTGAAACCAGGGAACTCCTGGGCATAGACCTCACTGGACTATCTCTCCGAGGTAACAGCTTGCTGCTGGGCATAGCTACTATCTTCCATCTTAATTTTGTACACCATTTCTATTTGTACCATCTCAGCAGGACTTCCAAAGTGCCCCTTCCCTGAATACTAGTAATAAATCACCTGCCTGAGTGGATTTGACCAGGGTGGTAGCTCACCTAGCCTAATCTCTAAGCCAAGTCCAAAGGAAGGCAAGAGGAATAAGTGACTTGACCAGCACCAACCTGATCTGAAACCCAGTGCGATGAGGGGTCAGTTAGAGACCAGCACCAATAAATTGATACTTCAGAATTGCCAAGGAGCCTAAGCAAAACAGGTCAGGTGAGTCCTGCACGTCTTCCCTCGTGCTGTCTCCCTTGTGGTCACAAGCATCTTGAAAGCAGCATCCAGCAAAGCCATCCTCTTTCCCAGACTACAGCCAGAAAAGGGGAGGGGGGGGTGTTCCCAGGCATCTTCCCAGCCTTTCTTTGTCCCCACCTGAATTTCATTCTCAGATTAGCATAGCTATACTAACAATAGCTCTCCTCAGACTACATGGTGCTTTAACACAGGTGCGGCCACTTTTGTCTTCAGCCTGACAGATATGGTTTGTTACCAGCTCGATCCACAGCGCAGCTGGAACGAGTGGCCAGGATTTACTCGTATGGCCGTCTGCTTCACTTGGCAAGAGGATAATTTCCTATGAACTGGAATTACTTGTTCACTCCACAAGTTAAAGTCCATGCCTACAACCGTGATATTTTCTAACCGTAATTTTTATTAAAAAAATAAATAGAGGGAAACATTGCTTTTTAGTGAAAGCAGGGTGACAGCTACAGAAATACGTAGTCAGGTATTGTGCCTTTGTCAGAATTGCTATCTCAGAGCAGGAAAGAGGTGCCATATAAGTCAGAAACCATTATATATTATCTTTGGTTTAGGAAGAGCTCAAAAAAAAAAAAAATCAATGCACTTTCTCAGAGCCTGGGGTCTGAGGCAGACTGTGTCCGCTCACGTGCTCATACTCACACGAATGAAGAGACGCTCTCCCGGGAGTAGTAGCGCTACCACCAACACGACACTCTGGGGGAACTCCTCACTGATTTAAGCAGTTCATCTCCCAGCTCACAAAGGTTTCTTTTCTTTGCTTTGTTTCCTGGAAAGACAATGCACATAAATAACACGTAAGTTGGTTTAATTTTGTTACAGCAAGGGCTCCTGAGGAAAGGGAACCAAGGGCAATCCCAGCGAGGGCACTGCCTTGCTCCTAAAGAGCCTGAGCACAGCAACCAGAGCCCCAACAGCTTCAGAGCTGGCAAGGGGTGAACGTGCTCAGAGGCCACCCAAAGAGCCCACTCCGCAGCAAAAGGACGTAGGACCAGAGGAGCTGCAGTGCACGTACAAGGGGCCATCCAGGAGATCCCAACCTGCAGCATGAGGCCAAGAAGCACAGGCAGTGACAAAGCTGCAGGGCAGCCCTCCTGCAGCACAGCTCAGATGGGGGGAAGAGCCCTGGGCTGAACTTAAATAGGGTCCAGGGCCCATGGTCAGAGTGGGAGAAGTCCCAGGGGAGTCTGCTCAGGGCTGTTAAGTCCACGTGGGGCCCTGACACATACATCTGCTGCTGACGTTAACTTTAAACACGGTGCTTGAGGCCATACCAGTTTAGTCCTGGGCGAGACCAAAAGCAGACACCGGTCACCTATGAGAACCTCTCCCAAAATGATCCTGTGATAAAGCCTCATGGCTTCGCTGTGCCATGGGTCTCTGATGGTGAGCAGCTCGCTACCAGACCAGACCTCACCCTGGCCGATGAAAACGCTGGGCTGGTAACGGGAAGTGGCAGTGTGGTCAAATTCAAGTGACCTTTTTTTATTCTGAGTTCCCAAATGCCCCAGGTTAATGTCACCTCAGAAAAATCACATCACTCGGTTTAAAAACTAAGTTCCCTTCAGTTGGTTTGACTTTCTCACATGCCAGCTCCCCTGGGGCAGAGCTCAGAGGAACAGAAATGCACAGAAATGCACAGCTTTAGGCAGTCAGATTTGAATAAGGGCATGATAAATTTATTTTTCCTAAAATCCAGCNCAGTTGGTTTGACTTTCTCACACGCCAGCTCCCCTGGGGCAGAGCTCAGAGGAACAGAAATGCACAGAAATGCACAGCTTTAGGCAGTCAGATTTGAATAAGGGCATGATAAATTTATTTTTCCTAAAATCCAGCATGTATAGACAGTGTTGCCCACCCTTCCTTCCACATCTTCCCTGTCTGGGGCCAAATCTTCTTCCTTATCATCAGCGAGCAGTTCTGACATTCTCCAGATACGCACATGAGGTCATGCAGAGACTTTTTGGCGAAGCACCCCGCTTATCCACAACGCTCACACGTAAAAGAGGTTGGGGACATCTTCCCATAGTTGAACCAAAGGGAGAGTTTTATCTCTGCAGGAGCCCCAAAGACACAATACAAATGTTTGCCTTACGCTGTTTCGCTCCTTAACAAGGCCCTTACGGCTTTCAAGGGAATAGATTGCAGGGCTGTGCCAAAACTGGCAGCTTCCTGGAGAATTTGCAGTCGATAACTTTAAACAGGTTGAAGGTAAAGAAGATACCCAGTAAACCACGAGTCGCAGTGAAATGGGACAATAAAACAGAAGGAAGAAAAGACTGGGAAAAACTATGTGCTAAAGAAAAGGTTTCTTCAGCAAAGCCAGACTGGGGCTTTTTGCAAATAACACTGATTGCTAATTAAACTGCTCCTGCTCTTTATGTTTTCTTTTCACAAACTTGCTTCTCTCCGGTATAGAGACAATGAAGAACTCGCGTTTTCAAGCAGAGCTGATGTGCCAAATTGTGATCTCAGTGAAACTGGTGGAAACGCACATAAAACATTCCCTTAGGGGAATGGGCATTGTGGGGTTCGGAAAAGAGCCCCGGTCATACAAATGGAGTTTCATTATTTGGTATGTGAGTTCATTATAAGTGGGCTCAATTATATTTCATCAGTGAAGAGAAAATAGCCTTTTCATCCAATGTATCTAGTTGAGTTGAATGCTGAGCACATCTGACGCAGCTTTTGAAAAAAAAAAAATAAAACAAGAACAGTAGCCATGTGAAAAAACAAACAAAATGACTAAGGCATCTCGGTGCCTCAGTGAGCTCTCTTTTCTCACGGAGCCATTGGATAAAGAAGTGAATGAAGTACAGTAGCTTAACATGCACCGCATGAGTGTGTGCGGTGCCACATTCGCTGATTTACTAACTCGTTTTGTTTGAGGGGCACTTGAAAGGCTTTGACATTTACAGCTCTGTAGGCAAATGTGAAAGGAAAGAATAGATGCTGTATCTCCAAGCTCCCAGCTGCTGGTAAATGTCTACTCAAAGGGCCAGCAATCCACATGAAACCAGGAGGCGCTCAGCCACAGAGCTTCCCCGGTTTGTCTGCGAACACTATTAGAGCAAATACGTCAACACTGAGTAGGGTTAAAAATGTAAATCGACCTCTCAGCGAGATGCGAAGTCTCTCAATGGAAAGTTGTAATGCCTTTACCAAATTTTCCATTCAGACACTGGGCAAGCCAGATTCAGAAAACAGCCAAGAGCCTGCGGTTCACAGCTGTGTATCAGTTACTGAGCGTACACTGGGTATCCTAACATACTTAAGTCAAAGAGGTTTCAGGATGCTTTCCTGGACTTTAATTGCAAGGACAGTTTTGTTTCCGTGCGAGTCACACACTATGCAAATGTTTATTCTACTGTATGTCTCCTGCTTCACAAGGGCCTCGCAGTTTTTGAGGACGTAGCACACACGGACGTACCAGGAGCAGGACAAGCACATCTCGTGATGTTTGAAGTCCTATACTCAGCCACGTTATTTCTCACAGATGTAGCTGTTACATTTTGATTTGTCAAGCCTGAAGGCTTTTGGTCTTTCAAAATCAATCGGTGGAATCCATTTTTGATAATGATGTGGGTGGTTTGAAGCTCTTCAATTCAGCGTTAGCATTCTTGGCATCGGATCTGTCGGTACAGCATCATTTTGCTACTCCGCCATGCGATGCAGCGTCTTTGTCAGACGCTTGCTGACAGGCGGCACTGTAAGAGTCCGCAGTTGTCCATACATCCAGTTATTCTCCATCAACCCTTCCCACCTATCTGGCAGGACCCTGCCTATTCAGTTAGGATTTTTCACCACGTGAGGAGTAGCACGGTAAAGATGGAGGGGAGCAAGGGAAGGAGGAGGGTGGAGCAGGAGGCGAAATGAGATGGAGAAGAGGAAAAGGCAAAGATAGCAAAGGAGTAGGAAAGCAATGAAAAGATACAAGGGGAATACAATGATTAAGACCAGAAGACAATGACAGAGGAATGATAACAACTGTTTTCACAAGAGGGATGGGTCGGTGCTGACTCTGGTAACATGCAGACTGTGTGTGAAATACTCTTTACAGACCTCTTGTGCGGTCCTGCTCAATTGGAAATGGGCATGGAGAGTAATTGCCTGCATTTGCTTCCCATGGAGACCAGAATGTAGAGGAAGAGACTAGAAAGTTGCATGCTTGGAGGTAATGCACGATTAGAAAGCACTGCTGGTCCTGTAGTCTAGACATGGCCTGTCTTAAACACGCTCGGATGGTCAAGAAATGGAAGGCAGCCCCACTCTGCTGAGCTAATTTGGAGAATTAATCTGAAAGAAGTTTGAAAGATGGTTTCAGAGGTCACGAATAATATCCGTTCTTCGGTTACACTTTGTCCTCTCCATCATCTCAGAGACTCATGTGGAAGACGAACTCCTAATCAAAAGCGTATGTGAATTTGCACTCCTCTTCCTCCAGGAAGAGCTCAGCTAAAACCACTCAGCTACAAAACTCATTCTGCCTTCCCTGGACAGGCATCATTAAGATCCATTACTTTCTCCCGCATTCACATTCACAACGCCTACAAAATCAGTGTTGGAGGGACGCCACAGGGCATATAGGCATGTGCCCGCTGTCCTTTCCCTCGCTCTGTGAAGAAGGGTTGCTGCATGCCGAGACGGCTGATCCCTGGTTTTCCTTTCGCAGCCTCACAATCTGGTCCCCGGTCCCTGCCCTTCCTGTGTGCAGTGGCTGTGCAGAAGGCAATTCCACTTAACTGCTAACGTTTGGGGAGGAGGCATCAAGGGGGGAAATTAATTCCCTTCCTCAAGACTGCTGGAACAAAACCTCCTGTTTCCCACCCTACTGCAGCAGGAGAAGACGGCAGAGGTCCTTGGGAAAGCACATGGCTCTTGTAGTGCCAGATGCAGCACTGGTGAGTTGTTAGAGTGAAAAGGGTTACAGAAAATGGGATATTTCATTTATATTCATATCTAGATAGCATTGTTTAACAAGTAAGGACAAATTCCCCGGAATTGTTCGCTGAAACACAAATCACACCTAGTTTGCATTATTCTTAGAATATTTGCTTTATTTCTCTTCTGAGAGGTTCGTATTTATCACATCTCACGCTCAAAATATTTTTAATTGGGAAACAATGCTGTCAACATACTCTTTTGCAAACTAAACAATGCAGTGGAAGAAAGGCTGCTTTCCACATTTTCTATTGCATATAAATGAGTAATGCCCTTCTGTGAGAACGCCTTTTGAAGTGCACAGTTGACCACTGCCACCCACCACGCACAGATCAGTTCTGATTCCCTGCATGCACAGATCAATTCCGTAGGCTTTAGGTTTCTTGAAAAATCCGTCTGACATCTTTAGATTGGAGATAAGGTCAACACTGTATTCCTTGCCTCAGCTGATGAGTTTCTAGGCTTGATTCGTGTTGACTTCTATCAAAAGAGAATGTAAAATAGAATTGTAACGGGCGCAAGAAAAAATAAATTAAGTAAAACAAATCATTCTTTTCTTCTGCTCTGATGCTGGCAATAAACATCACTGTAGCTGTGAAATGCAAATGAGTCAGGGCTTTCACTCACTGACAGCAGACATCACATTACCAGAGAGATGGCCTTGAGATCCCTGCCAGTCGCAGTCACAAGCCATCCCTATGGCAACTGAAGCAGGGGCTTGCATGGAAGAGTAATACTGGGAAAAGGCTTAGTTAATATGCTCTAGCAGCTGAAAATAAGAGAGAAGTCAGCACTGCGGGAGCAGCCCCGTTTCTGCAGATCACATCAAGGGCTTCGTCCCCCACAGGCAGCAAGGACTGCTACCAGGTGACGATTCAGCTGAGCTGCGGGGACATGCCACGGGACGTCTCGGGGTCTTGGTCCTTGATTATTCTGTCCCAGAGTCTGATTATACCACACAGTGACCTTAATTTGGCCCACGCATACAAATTCCCTTCCCATAAAAAGGAAAATACAGAGAAAAGCCTGGAACTTGGGCACTGAGCAGAAAACACACCCAGGCTGAGGAGCTGTCTGAATGCTGTGAAACCCACGTTCCTCCTTCCAGACGTAGCCAGGGGACTAAAACTGCTTCCAACACAGCCTTTTACAGTCTGCTTTCCACCACGTAGATACAGGCCCTTGGGGAACAATGCTAAAATGCTGAAACACTCCGAAATCTCAGAACTTCTTCCTGAGCTGGAAAAGAACAGGTATGGGGGCAAGCAGAGCAACTAATATCTTTTCTGGACTCCGTGTTGGTGCTAGAGGTTGCTGTCAAGAGAAACCGAAGAGTGTTCCCTCCACGTGATGCCACCACTCTCCAGGGAACAAAGGTTTGCCTTCGTTCCTCGTGCCTTCAAGCTCTTACAGCCAGTAATTGTCCTACGGATTGCTTTTTTCATACCTCCACTTGAACATTGAACAACAAGCACCTAGAAAGACCCATTCTTTTTCAACATCTACCTCTCGTTCTGGTTTTCATCAGCAGTGGTTATAGGAAAAGGTGAGCACCATTAAAAGCGGGAGTAAGATCGCAAAATTGTCCTGTTAGAAGCAAAAACAGCGGTAAAGAATTAATTAAACTCCAACAGTAAAACTGTTACTTGCTCTATCTTAAATAAGGCAGGAGCTTAAATTTACAATCATATTTCAACATCGCATTTAGTAAATATTCACAGGGAATTGGCTACATAGGAGTAAGACAAGTTTAGTTAGGAGAAAAAGCTCCTAAAGAAGGAGAAAAGAAAGAAAAAAGAAGAAAAAATTCCAGGAAGCTGAAGTATTTGTAGCAATTTAAAATAAACTAGCGAGACAAGAAGTGTGCCAGTCACCACTGCTGCTCTGGAGCTTTCCCCGCTGCGCTCCCGGAGCAGCACTGCCCCAGCCGGGAAGGCGGTCGGCCGGCTGCTCGCTGCGCTCCAAGCTCAGCCCTGCTTTCTGCAAGCAGCAAGAAATCCCGGAGAAATTGTGACTGGCCAGTAACGAGAGCGGCTGAGGAGAAGGGACTGAGTTAGGTAAGAAGCCCAGACATATTTCAAAAGGAAGTGGAGAACTAGCATAAGTAATCTTCAGTGAATCACCAACCAGAGCAGCCATGGAAAAAGAGTTTATTATCTAATAGTTACAAGTGTTGGGGAGGGACTGGATCACCAGAGGACATCTGTACAGTGTTTTCATCAGCCTAATTGTGCCAACATTAACATTAGCCAACAGGAACTGAGCTCAGTGCATTAAATAAACTTGCCAGCATTAACCTGTTAAAACTCTCTGAGTACTCAACCGAGCCAAGTTCTTCTTCAGCCCACCTGGAGCAGCATATGGTACCATCAACCAGATTAATCCTTTTAATCTGTATATTGTGGCAACTTGTAATGAGATACAGAGTTTTCCACTGTTTCTAATTCAGCCCTCGTCGGTAATGGTTTTCAGTCCCTGCTGCCTCATGGAAGGCTTTTCTGAAGTTATTCCAGTTACTGTTGTGACTTCATTTCCTCGTAGACTTGTGATTACCATCGTGATTGGCAAATTGGCTGGTAACGTCAGCGGAGTGTCTGGGGCTGAGCGAGCCACAGAAGTGAAGCAGGCTCTCCAGCGTGCAGGCTCCAGGTCAGCGCACAAACAGCAGGACACCAGCAGATGAAACTCCAGAAACTTTTTCCAGCGATGGGTTCACGTAGGCTCTCATTTCTCATAGGAGAGCCATGCATGTCTATGTCTTCTGTCATGTGTAGCTAAAGATGCACCCTTTGGCTTGGTCTACCAGCCCTCCTCCTCCCGTTTCAGTGAAGCAGTGAAGGTGTGCTCACGGGGAGCAGAGAATGGAATCGCTTTTTCCTGGACCTGTGATTTCTCCGTCTCTAATTGCTGGTCTGTAATAAAAAGAAAAAAAGGTCCTTCTTCTAATGGCAGACCACAGTGCTCTGCTGTAAGGTGAGGTCAAAGAAGAAAATGGGGCTTCTCTGGAGGAGATAAATTATTCTCCCATGCCACATATACCTGTTAAAATCTAGTTCAGTGGTTTCACACGGAGGTGCAGCCTGTGTACAGCCAGACACCATTCATAGGGGAAGCTTTGGATCTGAGCACCAGCTTGGACAAACTTTGTTGTCTGAGACATTAAGTAGAGAAGGAAGTCAACAAGCAGGAGAAGCAAATATTGAATCCGACTGCACTGTCCTTCCCAGAGAAACAGCTTTCTCCTCTGTGGCCAGGACTGGCACAGGCAACTTCCTCCCCGAGTCTTGGTTTTCTTGGCAAAAGTTGTTTATTTTATTGCGTAATTTTTCTCCTGACGGGTCCAATCCCTGACTTGTTTCAAAAGTATTTGGCAATCTCTTTCTCATCACCCTTTTTGTTGCCTCTGTGTTCTGGGGCTGCTCGTGGGGTGATGCATTGCTGCTGGGTGACATTTGCAGACACGTTACTGACAGGAACAGAGCGCCACAATGATTTCCTGAGGTGAAACTTCCCGCTAATCTGTGTGTGTCTGTGTTTGTTTCTTATTTTCCTTTGGCTTTCATGTGATATCCCAGCTGTACAAATTACATCACCATCACCGCGATATAAATCCCAGTTATTCACGCTCCGGGCAGCCCTGCTGCTCCTATCTCAGAGCTGGGGCTGAGGAGTCTCTAATGGTCTCAGCCCAGATTTGGGTACTTGAGAGCCCATCATCTCTTGAAATCAAGGGTTATCTCTACACATAATTTTGTAAAACAGTAAGAATACATGAAGCAGGAGCACCTGAGCTGTATTTGCAGGTGCCAAGTTTCAGAGTTATTCTAGTCTCTTTAAGTGAGCCTTCTAGATGCAATTTTCACTTGCCTTGAAAAACATTCCTCTAAAGGATATGTTTTGCCCTTGACTTGACCAGGGCCCCAGTGAAACAATGGTGAAGTGATGGGAGGCCGAGATCACACAACGAGGGGTGAAAGCAAAGACTTTTTACATTGTCTGGTGTTCAGCGAAACGCGGCACAAAAAGAGCACGAATGTCCGATGCTCTGTGTGAGCAGTGCTGCTGAGTTGACGAGCGCTCCTGTAGACCAGCTCCCACAGCAGCTAACCTATAAAAGGGCTTCAAAATGGAATAAGGACTCAGGTCTCAGCAGGAAAATAAAAGGTCCCTTTCAGAACTTGATTCACTGGATGGGTCTATGTTTAAACAGTAAATCAAGATGTTAGTATTTTATATTTATATATTTCATGTATTAAATGTCTTTATACAAAATCTAATACAGGAGGGAAATGGTAAAAACAATGAAGTTTTATTTTTTAATATTTGCAACACAATTTAACATGATAAAACCCAGTTTCCAATCCTCTGCCACTTCGCCCTGGATCTCTTCCTGTCCAACCCCATTAATCCCCACTAAACCCCTTGTCTCAGCCGCCAACCTGAGGAGACCCTGAGACATGCTCCAAAACACAGAGATTAAAGCATACGGAAATTAGAAGTCACCTCCTTGATGAACTTGATAGCTGATTCATGCAAATAATACAAGGTGTACTAGGAAAGCCAGAAATGGGTCAGTCTGGGAAAGCCAGAACAGAGTCCCTCTAGGTTTATGTTGTTTGAGCATGGCATGGCAGCAATATTTTGAATGTCTATGAAACTGTCGAGTCCTAAAGAAAACACTGAGCTAGTGGCTGGAGGTTGTGGGAAAATGGAAAAGAAGTAGGAGCAGAACATTACCGCGGCGTATGAAACTATTGCCATAAAAAGTGTTGGCTGAACTAGTACTAAAGAGTATTCAACTATGGACTGACAGAAGGAGTAAGCTTGGGCACAACGTAAGATACCATATGATGCGTATGGGGAGTTATCTGCGTGGTCGTACCATCGCTAAGACAACACACTACAGCACCCACATCCGCTAACTCACCATATCTATCTTCAGTTTTGCTGTCCCATGCAAAGCTGCCTGGATGTCATGTGTGTCATTTAGAAAAATGACTAGAATAATAATAGAATTATTAATACACAATGATAGATTAAAATAATACACGTTTGTTTCATGTGCAGACAGTTTGGTACAGGATTAGGAAAGTATGTTGAGATGCTCAAGCCTGCCAGAGTGAGCTGGTAGTAACAAGCTGAGGGCTAAAAACTGCCTTGGATAAATATCTTCACTGCATTTCACTGCATTCTCCCGGGAGCCAAGGCAGGCTGGCGACGAAGCTGCAGTAATGAAGAAAGGCAGTATGCAAGCTAACAAGCAGCTGTTGAATGAGAGCTGTTCTGTGGCCATGCTCATTTATAAATAGTTTCATGGTTTTTATTGTCTGTAGAGGTACGATGATTTTTCTATGGAAATAGAACATCAGCGTGGAACCAAAAGCCCAGAGAACAGCACACACACTGCAGTGACGGCACTGACTATTTCAAACACAAACTACATTTTTGCTTCGGTTGCAGGCCAGATTGTGGGTAGATTGTGGTTCAGGTCATTTCTCTTTCTGTCCTGATGAGTCTTCCATTTCTAGCTAGCTGTTGGCCTTGCCATTTCCATCTAAGAGTTGCTAATACATCAAGGTCTTCTGTAGCATGTTTCAGACTCCCTGTCATTACTGCCTCTGCAGTTTATCACTTGCAGTCCATCGCTCCCATTTTTTCCTTTCCCATTCTGAGAGACTTTTCGTAACGGAGATGAAGTGCTGCATTTGATGGGCCAAATCCATTTTCTTACAGACAGCTGGTCATGGTAGGACTCACAGTGTCATGATTGTCATCCACTTCTGCTGAGTATTATAGAAACCTGGGCATTTCTTTGAGTGCTCGGTCCTCAGACCTTTCTATGCACTTTGTTTAGCCACCAGAACATTGTGTCTGCTAGCTCTGTTTACCCAACTTACTCAATAATACCACAAAAATCTCGACACCCTGGCCTGCCATTATGGCAATGGCACTTTTAATTAAGAAGAGAGTTCGCTACTACATCAGCAGGAAGAAAGAAAACCTCTTTACTTAATTTGATATGTGGTGTGGGATATTGACCTATGAATTCACGCCAATAAACTTTCCTTTTTTGCAAGCAGAACTCGTTATTTCATTTACCCCTTATAATTCTTGTAAATGGAAATATAAAGGTAATATTAAAACGAAAGATGTTACAAAAAAGCGTGAAGCAAGTATAGGGGTTTTTTAATGCTCTTAATTAGAGTCATAAAATTTCAGAGTAGAAAATTTCCATTTGAGTGACTCACATTATTAAGCACAGGACTGTATGTTCCCATGGCTCAGCAACCTTAGTAAATATATCATTAGTGCTCCACAGAGAGAGAATGGATAGTTTGGTGTTGGTGTTCTTATTTTCAGCAGCTTAACACATTAATGGTATAACTGCCATTATTTTTCCCTAAATGTTGTCCCTGCCAAAGTATGTTGTGTGATCAGAGATGCAAGGGGAAGGGATTCACGTGATTGATTGTCCATGATTCACATTAAGACTGGCTTTGCATAGTCTGTTAAAATCTAGGATGCTTTATGGAAGGCTGAAAACCATTACTAGAATACGTATTCTGTAACTGCTACAGGCGACTCGGACTCCTTTTCACGAGTCTATATGTTAAAATAATGCAATATTTTCTTGCCTTTTTAATGCAACATGAAACATATCAGTGGGCGAAAAAAAAGATATTGGGTCTTTTGGAAGTTTTCTGTTCAGGAAGAGGTTAACACTGTACAGCATAACTTAAGCCAAGGCATTAGTCTTTTATTGGATCTCAGAAGCATGAATACGTGGACCCGCGCAAAGTGTTGATTGTTGACTATGCCCGTCTACAGGTGCTACAATTGCAGTCTATTGATCTGTCAGTCTGAGTATTCATCTTTAGGGCTTGGTCTTCATCTACTTAAGTATTAATGGACTCATCATATCACTGCCTCTCCATTTGAAATGGTGAGGTTGATGCTCCACACTGCCAGTAAGTAATGTACACATTCAGATGTGGAATTACATGATACAGGAAAATACCCCTACGATAAGACCAGAGATCCTGCTCCACAGCAATGAGGGCAGGGCTATGAGTACTTTAGTAAGCTTTGTTGGCCCTGATTGGCCTCACCTGGGACCTCCACCCACCTCCATGGACCCAGCAGCTCTATTTAAGCTCAGCCCAGGGCCTTCAGCTCCTTCCTGAGCTGTGTTGGAGAGATGCTAGCCTCCAGCTTGGCAGTGGCTTTCCCTGTTTGCACACCAAATTGGTCCAGACCCCAACGTGCAGACTGATCTCCTTGCTTGTCTTCAGTCCTGTCTTGCTGACATGGGTCTATCTAGCAACCACTGGTCCTGATCCTGGCATGTGGATTGACTTACTGACCTTGGACCTGTCCCATCACCATGGTGTGGCCTTATGGTCTGGACTCTTCGTTGGACCTGCCCTACCTACCTTGCTCAGGTACTGTGGGAGTGTGCTGTAGCTGGAGAGGTCCCCCTGTCCTGCTGACTGTGTTATCCCCTTGGCATCCATCCCTCAAGGAGCCATAGGCCTTTGCTGCTCCCTGACAAGCAGTCAAAAACAAATATTAATGGGAGAGCGTGAGAGTTGTTGAGCGGGCATAGGCCAATGGTGAAGTGGCATTTCCCCAATGTATTCCTTTGGTCTCTGACCATTTGCATCTCAGTCAACCAGAGCGATGCCTTTATATTTAATAACTGTCAATGGAGTTTCCTTACCTGCATTTCTCAAGTCTTCCCTTGAACCAATGTAAGTCTTTAACATCCAGAGTCCTGTAGCAAGGAGTTGAATGATGTATATGATGTGAAGAACAACATCTTCTTTGCTTTGAACCTGGTATCTGCTAGCTTTGTATGGCACCCATCACTTCTTGAGGTGATATAATGTGAACAATTAGTTCTTATTTGTCTTCTCTGTGTGTCCCTTGACACTGTAAACTTCCACTGTACTCCTTTCTTAGCCATTTCTTTTGGGGCCAAAGAGTTGTTTACTTTGTTACTCCACATTTACATACAGAAATGGATGTAGGCACGAGCATATGTGCACAAACACTTCTGCTTATTAGTACTGAAGTTAATTAGGAGATGAGGGATGCTTAAGAACTTGTGCTTCCATGGCTTTAATGATTTGGCGTCCAAAAGAATATATTAATTGGTATGGGTTTAAGCTCTTGTGAGCTCTGTTATGCAAATCAGACTGAGAAAAGTGCAACAGCATTACTTATTTACAAATATCTTGGCAGCCCTGCAGAGCAGCATTTAGGGAAGCACCTGTTTCTCCCCAGTGAATAAGGCTGCTCTGATGTAAGATGCATTGTTCCTTTATACTGCTACTATGTAAGTGAAAATAACTTAAAGAAGAAATAGCACAAAGTTTTTAAACACTAATAATTGATCTATAAAATGTAGAATCATTATTTTTGCTAGTAATTGGTTTCTGGTCTATACAAAGTCTTCTAAGTGAAGGACACACAGGGTATGCAATTAAAACTAAACCAGGTATAGACTGTAGCGGACAAATCAAGCTCAAGTACCAGCTATTCCATTGTGTTCCCACACGTGTATCAAGGTCAGTTTTTGGAGAATGCAGCACAGCCCAGACTTTCAAGTCGGATACTGAATTGATTGGAAAAGTTACCGTATTGGGAGCTGCTGTATGTTTTGCTCTGGTTGGAGCTTGACCTTAAAGGCCTAACAAAGACAGTCTGATCTGTGCAGCCCAAACTGTTCCACCTGAACACACGCCCTGGGGAGGAGGGGATGGGGGACGGGGTTGGCGATCAGCAATGAGTTCCTGGTGGGGACACAGAACAGCGCTCCTCCCCGGCGGGCACAGAACAAGGAGAGGCAGCGCAGAGCTCTCTGCCAGCCCGTGCAGCTTGTGTGTCCTAGTAAATATCTGCTAATGCTCCCATTCCAAAGGAGGAGAAACAGAGCCTCCTGACTTAGGAAAGGACTTACAGGAAGCTATAAATTTGGCTTCATCACTGAGCTGTGCCACACCAGCTCAACAGATCTCGCAGCCTGACACTGCTGAAAGACCCTTTTTCCTTATAACTGTGTAAGTTAAACTAACTGCTTCTTGTTCCTGTCACTGATGACCCGTGGCTCCTAAAAGGAGCGCCACCTCTCACCCTGCTCCGCTATTGACTGTCTGCTGTTGCCAAGCTCAGACTATTAGCCTGTCTTCTTTAACGAGGCACTTCAGAGAAAGGAGAAGATCCCGCTGTAACTGCTAGCATGAAATAACTTTGCAATGTGAAACAAACTGCTTCCTGACCCTGGTGAGCATAGCTGCCTTTGAGGTGTTCTGCAGAAAACCTTGTGGATCTGGAAGAACTATTGCTTGCTTCTGCATCGCCTGACCTACATCCATCTATTAGCCAAACTAAAACTTTAAGTGTTTTGTCCCACTACTACTCTGGCAGTACATTAGAGGTCAGAGCCATGTTATGGTGCTGGAAGTCCAGTTTCTTGTTAGTTAATAGTAGCCAATAATGAAGAAAAAACAATACTGTAAACAAAACTGCATCCATGGTAACACAGCCATTTACTCTTGAACTTCTCAAAATAGGAATGATTAATTTAACCTTTTTCTTNTACATTAGAGGTCGGAGCCATGTTATGGTGCTGGAAGTCCAGTTTCTTGTTAGTTAATAGTAGCCAATAATGAAGAAAAAACAATACTGTAAACAAAACTGCATCCATGGTAACACAGCCATTTACTCTTGAACTTCTCAAAATAGGAATGATTAATTTAACCTTTTTCTTGTGTTTTTATATTTTAAATGCTTACACAGGCAAATGTGGGCATGTTCTGGCAATTAATAATCAGCTGAGTCAGAGGTCTTCAAGGGAGCTTGTAATGAAGTGCCAGGAAGGATCTTCCTCTTTTACATTTAAGTTCTTGCATCCGGAATGCAATCTGTGTGGCTCAGCACAGTGCCTTTGCCTGGTTGGGCTAGATCAAACAGATCCATGCAATTGTTCCAAAGGAGATGCTTTTCCTATTGCCTTTGACAGTCAAAAATGAGGTACCTGAGTCATGCAAGTCTGACCTGGTGACACCTCTCCCCAGGTACGGTGCTACCAGTCAGTTTATATGGTCCCGGCAACTACACCAGCTCAATACATTTGTCCTATTTTAGAGTAATAAATGAGCACAAAGATCAGCTAGTTCATGTTGGGAATTGGATCTGAATGCATATGGACGGGTTCCCTGAATTGCATCCTCCTCCCCAGTTCTTAGGTGAGCTCCTTGACTGCAAATCAGGCAGAGACATGTCAGAGGAGATTTCCTTGCAAAAGCTCCTCTTCTGTGACATTGTATCAGGAAAATANAACAAAGATCAACTAGTTCATGTTGGGAATTGGATCTGAATGCATACGGACGGGTTCCCTGAATTGCATCCTCCTCCCCAGTTCTTAGGTGAGCTCCTTGACTGCAAATCAGGCAGAGACATGTCAGAGGAGATTTCCTTGCAAAAGCTCCTCTTCTGTGACATTGTATCAGGAAAATAAGGTTAATGACCCTTCCAAATGACGGACTTGTTCCAAGAGACCTGTATTTAGGGTCCACGATGTGGATTCACACTTCCAAGTGCACTAATACAACAATGGCTGAAAGTGCTAGCAAAATGAATAGTAATACTGCAAGCGTCTGCTGACCAATTTGAAGCACACACTGTCTTATTTTCAGGGTAAAAGATCTGCATCCCTGTGTAACTGAGGATTCTGGAAATACATAGATTAAATCTGGGCTCAGGACCTGAATTTGGCTCTGCATGTCACTGACCTGAATAAGGTAAAAGACAGTAAGAGCAAGGTCATCACTTGGCTCAACAAGCTTGCACAGTTCCTTACAGCCTTTATCATCCAGGCCTCCTTATCTTGCTCCATCTGCTCCATTCCAGTGATATTTTTAGTATGCATTCACTGTACAGTTTTTCCAGTCTGGCTGCCTGACCCTTTGGTCTCCTAACAATGCAGCTGCAATGGAAGTGGTGCATGAGCAAAGGCTGCTAGTGAAGTGGGATTTTTTCCAGATCCCAGAATAACCCCCAAATTTGACCAATCCTGTCCCCTTGGAGCTGTTTTCTAGCCAGTCAAGCTGGGAGGTTTTTTCTGTAAGGTACTGTTAACCTATAAATGGCTGCAGCTCAGCTTTGAAGTTAACACTTCATTAAGATTAATTGGGGAAGTTCACACCTCTGCTGGGAGTTTCTCCAGCAGACTCCATGAGACAGAAGTGGGCTGATTTACTCACTGATGCCTGGCTTTGTAGCAGTAAAAGCAAGGGCAGTGACTGGCTCAAAGAACAGTGCCAGAGCTGAAAAATGACCCTGCTTCCACAGGCTGGGCTCCTCCTGCTCCTGAACTTAATAAAGAAAGAGAACGGATGCTGATGACAACCGTCTTGAACTCACACTGTAATTTCAGATGCCAATCGCAGGGCATAAATGACCAGGGATATGTGATTGAACCTTATGTGACTGGTGGTGGATAAACAAAGAGGTAAATTTTTCCATTTAGCTACTGCTGCCTGGTCTGAGGTGGAGATTATTCACTGCAAGGAGAAGGGAAATGGTGCTGGCTCCTGCTGACACACGGGCTGTGTCCGGTGCACTGTGTCCATGGGAGAGGTCTCCAGGAGGATGTGGGGGGAGGAGGAGAGCAGTGTAATTCTGTCTCTTCCCCTTGTGTCAGGCCACATGATGGGAAGGAAGAACCCTGCAACGTGTCAGGTCCATCAGGACTGGGAAAGTTGATGCCCTTTTAGCTTCTGGACTTGTTGGACTCAATGATCTTGTAGGTCTTTTCCAACCTAAATGACTCCATGATTCTTCTTGGTGCCTTTGAACCTGTGGTGCTTGCAACAAGCAGAAACCAAAATTGGAAACAAATCAAGTGTGGTTCAAATGTCTTGTTATGGAGGAAGTTTTTGAAAAGTCTTACCTGTCAATGTGGGTTTCTTATGGGGACAAAAAGAGGGTGGGGAAAAAGCTGCTGTGTTAGCATCCTTCTAGAAAAGGAGCACAAACCCAGTCAACAGCCCCTACATCATACTTCTGAAGGAAAATGGGCTGAAATCTTTAGCGCCTCCTCCGTCTTCCGTGGCCCTGCTGTTGCCAGCTGCCCCTTGCCAGAATCCTGCTGCGTGGTTTGATGTAATGTCTCGGTGCAAACTCCTGATGGCCTCCGTTGCTGGGCCAGACCTCAGGCTGGGCGGTGCAGACAGGTCAGCTGCCAGCTCTGCCAGGAAGGCAGTAGCCTGCAGCAGCAAGGTAGCACAAGTCCCTGTGGCTTCCTCAGCTCTGTCTTCTTTCTCCTTGTGACGATTCTCTTGGATCAGGAAAGCATCAACGACTGGTTGAGGTCACATAGTCATTTCTCAAGGATTTCTAGGTGACATTCAGAGCTGGGATGATCCCAGGTAAAAGAAAGCCCCAACCAAATGGATGCTTATGAGGTGATGTACATCAACTCGTGATCAAGGTGCATCCCGGAGGTATACAGCTCGCTGCTTAACTGTGACAGCGTGTTTGTCCTAAGCAGGACAGGCAACTGTGACCACTAGTGCCTTAAAATCACCACTTTTTCTGACAGCCTTCCAGTAGAATAGCATGCTGTTAATGACGTTTATACCAGCGCTTGGGGAAAGCTGTGTGATGAAGCCCTTCTCCCTTCCTAAAGTATGAAGAAACAGTATGTCAAGGCTATGGTAGTGTTACGTATGGCATAGTAAATAAGTCAGATTGTGGAGCGTGTCAAAGTTCATGTTCAAACCAGAACTTGCCCATAATCAATTCTCATTCAAGAGCAGATGTGTTGCAAATCCCCATACAACAATGTGTATAAACCACAGCTGAAATGTTTTAAGTGAACTCTCCAATCTAGCAGTCATTACCTTCCACAATAATGACAGTGCGGTGCTTTCCATAATATCTGCTCAGCATTTTGAAAGGGTTATGATTAGCTGTGATATGACAAAATCAACAATGGTGTGTAGTGTTTGCACAACGGCTTTCATACTTACTGCTTTGTGCAAGATAATCTTGTGCCCTGGAGCTAGGAGAAATATCCCTTGTAGCACTGTCAGCTTCTTTGATACATCTTTATCTTACTTTTTACTGTGTTTATTGCTGGCAGAAAACAAGAGTAAATGTATAGATAAACTTCAGGGTCTTATCATCTTGGCTAGAGGGGTAATCCTGGCTCTGTTCATGTAAACAGCTAAATTCCTTCTGATTCCATTTGGACCAGGATTTCATCTCTTTAAGTACTTTTCTCCCCTCTATTTGCAGTCCTTGAAGTAATTACAGACTGCTGTCTACCACCTGCATTCCACCAGGCACAGGGATTGCAGCTGAAGGCTCAGCAGTGAGTGCAAGGAGAAATAGCTGCCTTCTAAACTTCCAGATCTTCAGGCATTTCTGGGGGGGATCCAAGAACCAGTGGCTGAAAACGCATCAGGCACCAGAGGGACCAGCTGGGGGAAAGGGGCAAGTCTGGCTGCAAACTCATCCCCCGATACGGCTGCTGAAATAGGCACAGCTCCCTGCGCTACCAGTGAGGTATGAATCTAATGTTAGAGAGACAGCAATGAGCATTACATCCTGGAGTTTTGGTATTTTAATGTTGTTTCTATGGTACCAGTACCTGGAATCTTCAGAAAAATCAAATAAAAGGATAGCGACCAGCCCTACTTCTACATAGAAGCCCTCTGTTTTGTTTTCATGGCTTCATATCTCGTAAGGGTGTTTCCAGATCTGAAGTGATCTTTGGTGTCTGTGGCTCATACAGGTGCAAATAAAACATGTACGTTTATAATGTGGGGGTTTTTTCAAAATGTGTTCTACTTTTCAGGACAAATATTTGTACAGATGGAGGTTAAGATACTGGCTGTTCTAAACTTCAAATCTCCTGTTCGTTTACAGGTCAGATAGTCCAGACATCTACAGCCCAAACCACCCTAGCATTGACCTTAGCTTGCCAGTGCTCCCAACTATGATCCAATTCAATGCGGCCTGGGCTAATACAAATCTGTGTAAGTTGTCCATAGCAGTCTGGGCTCTCTTGGTGTAGCAGGAGGTCTTGCTCAACCCAGAGCTCCATGGGAGTTTTAAATTCCGCTTCCTTCTTTACTAGTGTCTTCTATCCAGAGTTATGCTGTAAATGGCTTTCAGCAGTGAAACCACTTGCACAGATGGATGTATCAAGAGGTCCTCTTGTAGAAGAAAAGTTTTGCTACGTAAGAACAGTAAGGCTGGCTTGTTAGGAGAAGTAGTGACTTTTACAAGCACCCCCTCTTTCTTAATGACTTCGGATGCTAGCAGTACAAATAATGATTGTCACTGCCTTTCAGATTCTATTTGCATTTGGTATAATGCCTTTAATGGAGAATAACTTGGGACTGTGTAGTTTTATCTATCTCCATCACCTGGAAATTGAAATACAGCTAACTTTAGAAAAAAGTTAGCCAAGTGCTTGCTGCAGGATGTCGGTTAAGGGTAAACAAAAAGTAAGGTCGTGTGTAAAATATCATTGGAAATGTAGGTTTAGCTACCTGAGTTTGAATCCATGAGGCATCTGGTTCTTGCATATGCTCAGTCATAACTACTTGCAGGTGAGCCTGCGGGATTCACTAGCCCAGGCTGGGCTGATCAAATGAAAAGATCTTTTCTGGCCTGGACCAGAAGACTTTGTGATTAAGGAAGAAGTGGCCTGTGTTACACAATCCATCAGGAAGACAGCACTTGCCCAAACATAACACCCATGGTAGCATAATAGAGCTTCTTGCTTTTAGACTCTGTGGTGAAAATGATCTGTAGGATTGGATACAGGTGTTCCTGTCAGGGCAACAACAGATGCATTTCTGCTTAACCTAGTTGAAAAGTCTCTTTCTGTGCCTTCTTTCCACTAGGCAGCAACACATTTCACTCCAAAAAGTTTTTTCCATTTATGGGGCTACAGGAGAACTCAGAAATATTGCAGACAAGTTGATTACCCCCTCTCTTAAAAGTCAGACAGGAGGGAAAGTACTGCCTAATTGACATGATGGGTTGTCCCAACAGAGTCTTTATTCTAAGATAGTTCTCATATTTCCAAATGTAAAAACCTAAAACAGAGGTGAAGGAGGCTAGGATTTCTTTTTTGGCTCAATCTCCTAACCTGAAAAGGTCTGTCTGAAGTCAGTCAGGAAAGCAGTCAAATTCCTGGTTGTAGCTGTTGGAAATAGTTGCAGAAGCAAAGCCAGATTATTTCGATAGAGGTTGTGTTATCAGTAATGGTCTGGAAAGAACCTTTTAAGATTTGGGTTTGATTTATTCTAGGACCTAGGGTTCATGTTCAAATCCAAATCAGGATTAAAAAGGACTAGAGTATTCAGCAGGAGATTTTGACTTCAAATGATAGAAGCAGTGGGAGATCAAGCTGGCTTTGGTGATAGGCCAGGTTTTTAAATCACCTTGATTTTTGCACACCTCCTCTTACAGATAATTGAAGCCGTATTGTGTTACATACATGCAGCACAAATTTCTACTGGTAACATATCTTTATCCTGAGGAATTACTCTTTCCCTATAAGTGAGACAAAGAAGCTCCTTCTTTTTTTGATCCCTGACATCTTCCTTCCAGCTCCCATCAAACAATCTGGGCCTAATTTGAATTCCAGTGATGAGGAATAACCTCATATTTTGCTTACCTTAGTGAATGAAAGCTTAATTCTGTACATCTAAGTTTTATACTGCGTGCTAGTTTGTTAAGGCATTTTACCACACAGCTGGTGAGGGATTTTCAAAAAATACAAGAGAGGTCTGTATGTTATTTGTTTTAACTTTTCGTTTCAACTCTTTTTTCATTAAGTTCCCAGATGACTGCACACTCTTGAATGCAGCAATCTGTTTAATCTAGTTTTAGCCTTCCTTTTCCTGTTTTGCTGTTTACCTTTCGTTCCATGCCAGTAGCTATTGAGGCAATACTGTGGGTCCATTATTTGTTTCAAGGATCTTGGAATATATGTGTTGGCTTTGCTCTGCGTGTGCATGCATGAGAGAGAATAAACATACATGTGGCCAATTAGTTAGTACACTTAATGAAGAGCAATCTATGAATCTCCTTTTTCTGAGAATTTGGAAATACTGAGAACGTTTGCCATGTAGCCTTCAAAAACTTCAAAAGCAGCTATAAGGTCACAGTCTAATACTCCCTTCTGTATACTCATGTCTCTTCTAAAAATATTTCCCAACTTAATCTTCAGTATATGGAACAGGAGGGCAGAGGGGGAACAGCAGTGTTTACGACCAAAGTGCAAAGATGAAGAAGAAAACGAAACCCACAAAAAATAGAATCTTTTGATCTCTGCTTCGTTTTCCTCATTATGAACTTAACAGTACCAGCAGTTATGGTTTAACTAAACATTGAGTTTATGGACCCATGTCTCTGCCTACAGATAAGGGAAGGTCAAGAAGAACTCTGCTAATGCTGTCTTTGCTTTTGCAGACTTTTGCCTTGAATTGGGACACCCAAACAAGTCAGTGGGAGTCTAAACAACACCAGTGATTTGGGTGTATTTGGGTGTATACTCCTTGTAGTAGGTAGAATATGATCGAAGATGTCTGCTCTGGATATATACAATCCAGATTGATAGAAAAGAGTCTCGGTAATGTCACAGGTAAAAGTGTCTCTAGGACATGTGGAACTTGAGAGAAAATACCACACTGAAAACAAGAACAGCAAAATTAGCGCAGCTCACGGAGTTTGGAAGGAAGAGTAAAAAAGGCAAGTTTTTCATAGGTTTTCTTTTTTGGTAGTACTTGAACTGTGGAAAAAACCCTCAAGAGTCAGAAAAGCTGAAAATGAAAGCCGGAAGGAGGCCCCCAGGAGGATCTCTGCTCTGGAGAAAAGCTCATCTTCAAACCACCCTCCAGAGCAGGGAGGAGTACTGTTTCCAGCAAGCTTTCTGCATCTACAAAATAAAAATTACTCTATTTTGCCCCATCTCTTTGCCTTCATAACTAAGCTTACTGACACTTGCTTGTCAAAGTAGTTCCTTGCCTGTATCAGTTGACAAACACTTCCGTTGTTTGATAACTCTACCAAGTGATCACATCCTCTTCATGACATCCCCACTGTCCTGGCTTTACAGACTTGCTTTGTTGTCTGTAAGTCCTCACGGAGATAGTGAGCTGAGCTTGCACGGTGTGTCCCGACAGCCTACCAGCGTCTGAGGGATGTCCCGGAAGGTCCCTCCAAAACATTGAGCTGTTACACTTCAACCTCCAGATGGGAAGACTGAAGTTCTCTGAAAACCCATGTGCACCAGAAAGGAGTTTAGGTATGCAATGAGGAAGTCAAAGAAAGACCAGATGTCCCAAAGAAGGAATAAAGTATGACCTAGTCTGCAACTAGCACTGCTACCATCTGAAGAAAAAAAATCTTCCTCTTTCTTTCTGTGATTTCTTACAAAGCACAGAAAATTAAGGTAGCCAGATTCTATCCAGATAGGTATCCAGATACTACTCTGAGACATATAAATAACTTGGTACTGGACATTAAGGAGGACTACATTAGGGCAATAGCTCAAACAGGCATGTGTATTGGTGGAGTAAGGCATGTGTCCCTTACCGCTGTTGGTCATTTAGAATTTAAGCTCTAAGTNAATCTTCCTCTTTCTGTGATTTCTTACAAAGCACAGAAAAATAAGGTAGCCAGATTCTATCCAGATAGGTATCCAGATACTACTCTGAGACATATAAATAACTTGGTACTGGACATTAAGGAGGACTACATTAGGGCAATAGCTCAAACAGGCATGTGTATTGGTGGAGTAAGGCATGTGTCCCTTACCGCTGTTGGTCATTTAGAATTTAAGCTCTAAGTACACAACTGATTCTGAACTAGTTCCAAAAATAAAAGAAGAAAAGAGTAATAGTTCCTGAGAAGTCAGTATGCTGGCTCTGTGAGATATTGGCTACAAATATGCCTGGGTGAACAGCACTGGATTGAATCTGGAGTTTAAGCACGGACAGGACATTTCAAACAGTCCTGTAGTTAAGCAACACTCTTTGCCCTGGGGAAGTCTCCCTTCCAAACACTTCCATCAGTCCACATGGGCTTTCTTCCTAAGTTAGTTGTTGGCTGTTCTCAGTGTTTTTACTTCATCTTTACTCTTTTTTGAAGATTTTGGGATGCTTAGGGAAGCTCCTGTATTAATTTTCTCAGATGTTTCAAGTTCTGAAAAGCTTTCACCTGTGAAGTATGTATTCTGATGAGCTTGATTTGCAGAAGAAAGAACTGTATACAAAGTGAAGGATGCTTGGCTTCTCAGACACTAACATGAGCAGTTCTGAATGGAGATCTGTTAGAGTGTGCTGGATATTTGCATGTCAGCATGCAGAAAAAGCAAGCAAATGCAAATGAATGTTCCTGAAAACAGCAGTGGAAAGCAAATATTTTTTTTACATACACTGAAAAGACCTTGTTATAAGGATCATGATAGC
Source organism: Steatornis caripensis (assembly GCA_013398225.1). Lineage (NCBI taxonomy): Eukaryota > Metazoa > Chordata > Aves > Caprimulgiformes > Steatornithidae > Steatornis > Steatornis caripensis. The sequence continues at coordinate 288,475 of VZSC01015654.1, forward strand.
CAGAGCCTAATACCAAGAGACAGAAATACTAAACTTCCAGAGCAGGAGATGATAACGGGCTGGCTCACAGCTGTGGACTCAGGACCCTTCTCTCCTAGGTCAGGACTGTACCCCAGGGCAGTTGGCTGTGGCACCAGTTGGTGCCACCATCAACTTACCAGGTGCGGTATGTTCACAAATATGCAAAAAAAAAACATTTAACATAAAATAGCTGCGCCATTGATGCTATTAGAAGACAGATTCATAATTAGACTGACCCTTCATCTACAGAGGGGAGTTTGAGGGTAGGGTAAATAATAGACAGATGGAGAATTTGCCAAGTGTTGTGATAAAGAAGCTGAGCAGAGTAGAGGGCTAAGAAGCAGCAGAGGAACTAGCAGAGTTCTCCTCAAAAGAGGACAAATAATGCATAGATGCAGCAGAGACGATGAGGGTGGTAAAACACTGGCACAGGTTGCCCAGAGAGGTGGTAGATGCCCTGTTCCTGGAAACATTCAAGGTGAGGTTGGACAGGGCTCTGAGCAACCTCATAGAGTTGAAGATGGCCCTGCTGATTGCAGGAGGGTTGGACTAGGTGACCTTAAAGGTCCCTTCCAACCCAAACTGTTCTATGAAGTACACAAAAAACATGCAGCTTTTGATGTGTATAAAGAGAGTAACTATTTATACTTGCTGTCTACCTGCAACAATCCAGACCCTCATGACCAGATTCTTCTTGCTTAGACTCCACTGAGATCCCTAGCTCAGTGTCTTATTTTAGCTGCATCTCAGCGTCTGGAAGCCTTTAAGCCTTAGAAAACTCCTTTAGGTGGAATTTGGGCTGCATAAATCTGCATGCAGGAAGCCTTCCTGAACCCCACAGTGTGTGGTTTCTGCACATATGCATGTGAGTGCACGCATGTGCTCATCAGGGAAGCAAAAAGAAGGAACTGAGGCAGCAGCCACATGACTCAGGGTGTGGGCGAGATTGGTAATATAACCCCAGTATTGCTGNAGGGGAGTTTGAGGGTAGGGTAAATAATAGACAGATGGAGAATTTGCCAAGTGTTGTGATAAAGAAGCTGAGCAGAGTAGAGGGCTAAGAAGCAGCAGAGGAACTAGCAGAGTTCTCCTCAAAAGAGGACAAATAATGCATAGATGCAGCAAAGATGATGAGGGTGGTAAAACACTGGCACAGGTTGCCCAGAGAGGTGGTAGATGCCCTGTTCCTGGAAACATTCAAGGCGAGGTTGGACAGGGCTCTGAGCAACCTCATAGAGTTGAAGATGGCCCTGCTGATTGCAGGAGGGTTGGACTAGGTGACCTTAAAGGTCCCTTCCAACCCAAACTGTTCTATGAAGTACACAAAAAACATGCAGCTTTTGATGTGTATAAAGAGAGTAACTATTTATACTTGCTGTCTACCTGCAACAATCCAGACCCTCATGACCAGATTCTTCTTGCTTAGACTCCACTGAGATCCCTAGCTCAGTGTCTTATTTTAGCTGCATCTCAGCGTCTGGAAGCCTTTAAGCCTTAGAAAACTCCTTTAGGTGGAATTTGGGCTGCATAAATCTGCATGCAGGAAGCCTTCCTGAACCCCACAGTGTGTGGTTTCTGCACATATGCATGTGAGTGCACGCATGTGCTCATCAGGGAAGCAAAAAGAAGGAACTGAGGCAGCAGCCACATGACTCAGGGTGTGGGCGAGATTGGTAATATAACCCCAGTATTGCTGGATTATCAGCAAGTTTGGATCTTCATTCTGCAGCAGCTGGGCTACCTCCCAACAGAAAATGCCACAGGCAATGTTTGTGCTTAGCAGTCGATTATCCATGGGAGCAGGTAAGGGATTAGTGACCAGGTAGGCTTTCGCACCTGTTGAGGGCGAACACTGTAGCTGCTCAGATGTATTTAGCAAGCAAGAGGAAATAATACAGCTTTTTCTGTTCTAAACCACAAGTCCCTTGCATGTGAACTGAAGGAGAACTGTCTCCCTTTGGTGGAATTTGGTATGGGACNTAGAGGGCTAAGAAGCAGCAGAGGAACTAGCAGAGTTCTCCTCAAAAGAGGACAAATAATGCATAGATGCAGCAAAGATGATGAGGGTGGTAAAACACTGGCACAGGTTGCCCAGAGAGGTGGTAGATGCCCTGTTCCTGGAAACATTCAAGGCGAGGTTGGACAGGGCTCTGAGCAACCTCATAGAGTTGAAGATGGCCCTGCTGATTGCAGGAGGGTTGGACTAGGTGACCTTAAAGGTCCCTTCCAACCCAAACTGTTCTATGAAGTACACAAAAAACATGCAGCTTTTGATGTGTATAAAGAGAGTAACTATTTATACTTGCTGTCTACCTGCAACAATCCAGACCCTCATGACCAGATTCTTCTTGCTTAGACTCCACTGAGATCCCTAGCTCAGTGTCTTATTTTAGCTGCATCTCAGCGTCTGGAAGCCTTTAAGCCTTAGAAAACTCCTTTAGGTGGAATTTGGGCTGCATAAATCTGCATGCAGGAAGCCTTCCTGAACCCCACAGTGTGTGGTTTCTGCACATATGCATGTGAGTGCACGCATGTGCTCATCAGGGAAGCAAAAAGAAGGAACTGAGGCAGCAGCCACATGACTCAGGGTGTGGGCGAGATTGGTAATATAACCCCAGTATTGCTGGATTATCAGCAAGTTTGGATCTTCATTCTGCAGCAGCTGGGCTACCTCCCAACAGAAAATGCCGCAGGCAACGTTTGTGCTTAGCAGTCGATTATCCATGGGAGCAGGTAAGGGATTAGTGACCAGGTAGGCTTTCGCACCTGTTGAGGGCGAACACTGTAGCTGCTCAGATGTATTTAGCAAGCAAGAGGAAATAATACAGCTTTTTCTGTTCTAAACCACAAGTCCCTTGCATGTGAACTGAAGGAGAACTGTCTCCCTTTGGTGGAATTTGGTATGGGACATGTGCCTGGACGAGATGTGGTTCAAAGTCACGTTGCTGCGTGTGCTTGGCAGCCATCCTGGCTTAATGTATAGCTCTCCTCCCTTTCCATCCGTGCCTGCGTCGGTACTGCAGCCCACCACCCCTGCCTTTGGCCCACTGCTTCTTGTGCTGTCTGAAACCAGCCATGGAGATACCTGGTTGGAAGAGGAAAAAATAAAACCGAACATTTTTAGGAGTGCTGCTTTTCAGCTGCATCAATTTCCCGACGTGATTCATAGCATTGATGCAAAAACCAGGAGGACCAGCACGACCCAGAGGGCAGAGCACAGAGGTACCAACTAGCAGTGAGGGGCAGCAATAGCTGAGGTCTGAATTGCTGCTGAAGACTTTGCATCGTGAATCTATAGCTGGAGCTGCAGCTTGGGGAACAAAGCTCAGCCTAAGCCAATTTGTATTCTGAACAATGCAGAAATACCATGGGTTTAGCTGGTTTTCTCCTCTGTCTCTGAATTAAGGGGCATGAGTTTAGGTTTGCATCTTTCACCCAAAGAAACCTTATTAAGCAGCTTGTTTGCACCAATGTAATTAATCAGGAGATGGCAAAAGATCACTTTGTTTCATCCCAGATTTCAAGCCCCATTTGTCTGCTCTTCCCTGGCCTGTCGAGGCTCTCCCACATGCTGCGTGTTCTGGGCAGCGTATGGTCTCTTATTTTTAGCCATAGGTGATAGCAACACAGCTGCTTTAAAAAAATCCCACTAATAATATCTGTTAGCCTTTGAAACCAATCGGGTGTTAACAAGATTTTCTTATAGTTTACCTGCCTAAAATTTCTTCTGCTCTGACTTTCTTAGCTTTCATTCTCTTAGCCTGTGTCTGAAGTGGAAAAACACCTGATCGTTTAATTAATTTGTCATAAAAAAAAAAATGTACTTGTGTTTCCCTTCTGTAGCAATATCTTTTAGCTCTTTAAAATGTAGCACTTGCATCAGCTCACTTTAAATGTTTCCTCCATCCCCTGACTAACGTACCTAAGTTTTGGATGCATGATTTACAGATTGCAAAGGTTTTCTCTTTTAAATTCAGTGACTTATGTTTAAAATACTTAGGTGCCATTTTTTAATTACAAAAAATGGAGTCGCAAAGTCAATGAATGAATGGAACTGAGCAGTTTTCAGGATCAAGTTCAAGCTTGTAAAAAGAGATGAGTTAATAAGACTTAAAAAAAAAATTATCTGAAGATCAAGTCTTTCCCCAGCAAGAATAATTGTAGCGCTCTCTCCCTCTTTCTGTGTGTACCATTATACAAGAAATGTAAAGTAAGATACAGGCACATCTTGAGTATTTGTTGGAATTAACATTCTGTTCATCATTGGATTTTCTTTGTGTCAGACAGCACTGTGCTTTTACCAAGTAACTCCATCTTGAACGCTGATCCTGCATGTGCTTACTTGGTTATTCTGAATACTTCAGAGCACTCTTATAACTCTCATATAGTGAACTGCCAAGTCTATTTTGAATATGTTAATCTCAGGGTAAAGTTAAATATAGATACATGTCCCCGGCACTCTGAAGGATTGATGCATTTTTGGGTTAATCTCTGAGGACTTTAGCGCTATTTACAAGAAATTATCAATATCAGTTCAGTATTGCTTCCACGTAGGTGCACGCTTTCATGAGGAATTTATATTAATCCCATTATAGAAATCCTGGGATCCCTATTTTATAGTTACAGAAGAACCAAAACACCAAAGGACTAAGGGAGTGGTGTGATGACACAACGCATTTATTTTTTGGACAGTAGCAGAACAGGATTAAAAAGTGCTGCCATATGAGACCAAGCATTCATGTGGTCTAAACTCTCTGCCAGTTCCAGTTTATTTTAAAAATTCTGATGGATTACCTTTGAACAGCCAGGCTTTACGCCAGATCAGGCACTGCCCATCACTTCCATTCCAACTACACGCTGAATCCCAGAGCAGATGCAGGGTTAGCACAAAGGTGTTGCACTGACGTGAACTGTAGCGTGTGCTCCGTCAGACTCGACAGATGTGTCTGCTCTGGGATAAATATGCTGAGAAGAAATCTGCAAGCACATATGTCCAGTATTACTGCTCACGTAACCGTGGCTCTATAGCCTCCGCTGAGAAGAGACGAGGTCTATGGTAAGGGAAACCGTGGCTCTTGGGGCATCTTTGCCCTTTCCCATCCTCATTCAGCAGCAAGCAGAGCTGGGAGAAATGAGAGAAGTCATAAACACGAGGGACCACAGACTGTGAGACCCTGAGGATGTTTGTGAATTTGGGACAGTGAAAAAGGCTTGATAGTAAAAATGGACCAGGGGAACTGAAGTGGATTGCTGAAGGCATGGGGAGAGAGACCAAGGCAGCTTGAAAAAAGATGTGTTATTTGGCATGGGAGGTGGAACTGGGTGGCATGAGAATGTGGAGGAAGCTGTTCTCCTGGGGAAATCTTGAAATAATACCTTCATTTGGGTCTCTTACGAGAATTTCCAAGTGTCTAAGAGTCTAAAACCTGACTGAAACCCAGGCAGTGTAGTGCTGCCTGGCTGCAGCGAGGCTGAGATCTCGGCTGGGGGCTGACAGTGGTGAGAGCTGCAAAACTGTCCCTTGGGATGTGTGGCTGTCACAGGCGAGGCAACATTAACCACACACATACACCTCATTATCTGCCGCCTGCTAGCATCCATCGTTAAGTTACTTTCAACAGAGACATTTAACAATGCTGCATAGGGCAGGGTAGAAATTTCACTTGAGACATTAAGTCTCTTCTGCTTCCATGCGTGGGATAGCACCGTGTTGAGTCAAGGGATGAGAGAAACATAAGACACATCTACTGCCACGGCCGGGATGAGCCTACAGCACTGCCTTGCCTGCGGCTGGGAGCCCTGCCCAGGATCCGGGCTGGGGGTCAGGGATGAGAGAGGGACTGCTGCGTCCCGCTTCAAATGTACACTGGCTGCGGGCATGGGGAATCAGCTCTGTGAATCTTGCAGAGAATTTAGTTCAGGGAAACAGAAATACGTGCTCCGCAGTGAGGAATTGGTGAAGAGTGCAACCCAAAGCAAATTGCTCTTTATTTCACGACTCCGTTTCTAAAGCTGAAGTAAAGTGGGGACAGGGGAATAAGAAACATCTGAAATATATACATGAGAGCTTTGTCAATCCTTCCAAAATGTCTATTATATTTATTTAATCTTTATTGTATATGGCATAAGATTTATATTATAACAGGAATAATTGGCATTTTTATGGCACCTTTCCTCTGTAACAACTTTCTTTTGGAGATCACAAAGCATATTTATAAATACCCATCAATCAAGCCTCACATAATCATTGTGCGGGTAATGAAAGCTATTCTATTTGCTTTCCTGTCACTTCAAGATTTGTTTAAATCACATGAATCTTCAAGGCTCAAAAGGAAAACAGCAGCAGAAACCTGCGAAGAATCCACCTGCCTTTCATTTCAACACGCTAGGATCATTCCTCCAGCTCTGTGGGAGCTCTGTGGTCAGCCCTCAGGTGAGGTACGAGTTCATCCTTGACCTATCGGCCATCGAATGACTCAGGACCTACGCGGAGATCGTTTCACATCATTGCATATCACAGCTGTGGTCTGCCAGGGCTCGTGCAATAAGGCAGGAGCTGAGGGAGCACACTGCCTGTAACTGCCTCGTTTTTAGCGGCTGTTCCTCCTTTAGTCAAAAATAATTTCCAAGTTTTGTTGATCTTTAGATCTTTACTTCGCTAAAAATTTTTAAAGGTGAATTGGGTGTGACAGAGCATGACAAAGAAGTTAAGCCTGGCTATTTATTGTAGATAAAAGCAGTACTAGAATTGTAAAACAAGCATTATTTTTTAAATTGTTCTAGCCTGAGGCACAGTTTGCTGAAGAGATTTTTTCCAAGGCCATACCAAAACATTTATATCCCAGATTCAATTATTTATCAACATGAAATAGATACATTATCTCAGGCATCACCTTTTAAGTCTGGAAAATTCAGCAACTTGGTAAATAACTTTTAAAACGTGACTGCTTTTCAAAGTAACGCTTTATGTATTTCCATGCAGTTTTGGGGAAGCTCTAGGAAAAGTCACTGATGGAGAGGAACCTGAGGTGAAATTTTATTAAATTGTTCAATGAATATATTGAAACTTGGTGATACTTTTTTTCATAAGGGCCTCCCACGTGGCATAAAGGATCTTGTTTCATCGCAGATGTGTAGAGCTTTTGAGGAGATCTGTCTCACTTTTTTTAAAATCATCATGCTTTCCCATCATGTTTTCAAAGAGGACTTGTATGTGGGCACAACTGGGCATCTCCATTCAAAAGCAGCGAGCCTTCTGCTCCCGCACTGTCAGACAAGGAATCGGAGATGCTCGCTGATGGCTAAAGAAAAAAAAGAAGACTGTGTCTAGGTGCATTTCTGCTGCATTTGTGACTAAAAATACACTTAGAAAAATTCTGAGAGGAGGAGGAAACCACAAGTGCACAGCAACGTGGCCGAGGCTCCCCCGGATAAGCAGCGTCAGGAGGAAGGCTGGGATGAGGGCTGGCTCTTCCCTAACCTCCGGCTGGGATTTATGGTAATCTTGTGATCTAGGGGCTGGAACTGCCGTTCCAGCACCAGAGGGGTTTATGACTCTCTTGTTGTTTTAAAGTTATTTCTGCATTCACTGTGCGCATTATGAAATTGCCGTGGGTCGTTTTTAACTCTGAAAAGCCAGACTTCTGAGCCACCGGTGTAGCTTCCTAGTCACAGGCATGGAAACTCCTGAACTTTAACTAGCGGTATTATCTAAGGAGTTGTCTTTTTGGTTTTCCCAGGTGCTTTTTTTTAAATTACTTTGGGGAAAAATCAGTCATAACGATTGTTCAAAAAGCTTTTATTTAATGCTTTACTGTTGCGGAGCAAACCCGCTGAGTCACCAATAACAGTTTAATTCCAAAGCGGGCAATATTTCTCATCGATTGCTCTGTATACAAAAATCTCCACATTGCATATGCATGTAATTAATAGTAGATAAGGCTGCTCTATTTAAAGCCTATGAAAAGAAGAAAAATCCTTCAAGTTGTACCCTGATTGAATTGAAATGAACACAAATTCTAGACAAAACACTGTTTGTAGCAGGCAGTATGAAGATTCCCAATCGTGCAGGGAAAGGCTTTCACAATACTGCTAAAGAAGTAAAAATAAAGAGCAGAAACTACTTAGGAATTCACTAGAAACCTTGGAGGGAGCTAGGAATAAAACCCCCATGTATAGTGCTTCCATTTGGCAAGAAAAATAAATGTTTACTTACTAAAGTGTTTATTTCTAGATTGTCAGGTGTGGCTGCCCTTTACAGGAAAGTGCATGCATGACTGGCAAGGGAAAAGAAAAAATTAACTGGCAAAATAAATACTGCGGAGAGGAAGGAGATACAGCACAGAGGAAAAGTACTGTGATAGAAAAGGGCAGCAGATCAGCAGAAGTTTGCTGGTATGTGCAGAAATGACAACATCTGATTTTTGTTTTTTAACAGTGAGAAGAAACTATCAAGCATATTTTAAGTCATTCCTGCTTGTATTTTCTCCCCCTCTTCTTCCTTTGTAGTTGTGCTTTTTGGTGGGTTTGTTGTTCTTTTTTTTTTTAATGACGAGAAATAAGATAAATTGCTAGTTGTAAAGAGTGCTCCAGGGGAAACGCTGGGGATATAACCACCTAATTATGAATTTCCTGAATGTGCAACATGACCGGGAGCAACTGGACAGGATTAGTGCTGTATGTTTCATCTCCAGCTGTTTCATGAATACCAATCTACAAAATCTTCCAAGGAGGACATTTTTTTTTTCTGTGGCCCTACTTTTGGCTTTAACGATGCAAGCAATACTGCTTTGTTTTCTTTAGAGCCTGAACAGAAACAAGAGCTTTCAACAAAAGAAAACCAAAGCAAACCTAACAAGCCAAAGAACTGCACAGGCGTTAAGAAGATTTAGCTGAAATATTTGGAAAATATCAAAAGCAACATCTTTCTCATTGGCAAAAGTGGAACTAACACTGCAGAGATGCGTGATTACGAGACAATAAATGGGAGTATTTTCTTTTGGTGCAGTGGTCAGAAGTTATTGTTTTGAATAAGCACGACTGGTGTGTAATCTTCATGGCAAGCTTCTTGAGTTGGTTAAGCGCCAATGCTCTTTGGAAGCTCTTGGCAGATGGGAACTTATTTAAACTTAAAACCAACGTAGATGAAAAAAATGTAAAAAAGGCCCTGTGTAAGTCCTCGGCTTGCAGGCAGACTAAATTATGAAGACAATGGTGCTTCTCGTGGAAGGGAGGGCAACAGGAACATTTTCTTTCCATGATGTCTTTGCAAAGCTTAAGCAACAACTAATAGAGTAATATCCCTGACAACAACTTCCTGTGTGTCGGAAATCACATCTCTAGAATAATGGCACTGGCGTTTAGAGGGCCTCTTCTAGCTGCTGGTGAAGTCCCTGCATCCTTTGTGACTTCCAGTAGAGTTTGACCGGGCGTAGTTATTGCTTAGTCCGAGAGATTCAAACACCAAACTAAGGACTTGCCTACCAAATGTAATAAAAGCACGTCCAGCAGGCAACTGGTTTTATCACAGATTGACGTGCAATGCAAAGTTACCATGCACCCTGATAACAAGAGTGACAGGTAATTTTTATTTCAGAATCTTACAGTGATTAGTCCTCTGATGCTATCCCAATAATAAGAGTTTTGGGGTTTAATTTCTGCATGTGTTATTGAGCATGAGAAATACTGAGCCGTGTCCTAAAAAGGGAAGAATCTGCTAATTAATACTGTGAATACAACCTCCTCACCAAACTCGGTCAGTTCATGAATGCAAAAACGTGAATATATGCTCAGTGAATAACTGGCATTCATTTCCTCTAAATAGAGAGGTACAGATAGAAATCCTGGTTTATGCTAATGTTTACATGCCCTAGTTACTTAAAAAGAGTGTCCTGCAGAATTTTGGAGTCCCCATGGTAAAAGTTACCATTACAAACTACGAATGTGCTTACCCGGGTCTTCTTGCTTGTGCCAGTCTCCATGCGCGCTATCTAGAAAAGAAAACATTTTAAAGATTAAAGGAATTCAATCTGTTTTAATCCGTACAATCTAATCTGCCCTTAGCCTTTGTTTTTTCAGATAGAAGAGTGAGAGAAGACTATCATGGCCAGGTAGAACTGTATGATTTTGAGTACCCGATTGTCTGAATTGCACTGATTTTAATGGTTTGTGATACATAAAAGACAATGGACTCAGAAGGTGTTTATTAGCAAGAAAAAACAGATTATATGGTCCCGTCTTTATTCTGGGGAAGGAGTAAGTTATGTGATCACAAAGGCGAGGGAGGAGAGGTGCTACATCATTTTGTTCTGGATGTTTTTGTAAGATCACCCGGTGTCTGCCTTTCGCATCCTGCCCTTCTCACCTGGCAGAGGGATGGGAGTGAGATCCCAAGTGAGCACCTGTGCTCAGCCTGCTGAGGGGTCACCTAAGGTGTTTCTTGCTGAGTGCATCTCTTTTTCTCCATCCAAGTTGCTGCGGGTCCTTGGGAGTAAGAGTCTGAACCCAGAGCTCTTGCCATGGGTAAATACAACTTGTTAGACAGCGGGTCCTGAGCCAGCCGACCCCACAGCTGCTCAGAGATGTAATAACGCATGTGGATGGAAAACTCTTGCAGCCACAGCCTGCTCAGTGTTTGAGCAGAACCATCCGCCCTATATGCTGGTGCTACATGGTATTGAAAATGAGTGAGGGCGGTACACCCCAGGTAAAAAAAAAAACCAGCCCAACAGTATTCAGCACATAAATCAAAGCATTCTGTGTATACTGTCAAACAGCTCTGATGCCTGCCTGCCCTCCAGAATATTCTGTATGCAGCTTGTGGGAACAGTAAAAGTTTAACTTGAATCCCATCAGAAACGTGAGGGAAAGCACCAGATGAGAATAAAGACAGTCTTCGCAGCCTTTACAACGATGTCTGATCTCTAAGGCCACAGGCCCCTCTCTGGGATTTGTCGCCAAATGGGAGAGGATGGGTGACACGCATGATGGCAGAATGCAGGATTTAGAATTGGTTTGGATCCAGCCCCAGGCAATGGTGCCTAAGTTGTTACTGTGCGCTGGCTAAACAATCCCTGCTTGAAAGGAGTTTGTGGTTTCAGTCTGGTCCCGGTAGATCTGCAGCTTGGGAATGACTGTCCTGGAGATGTGGATCCAAGAGAAAGGCGAAAGAAGGAGCCAGTATCGTCCCTTCATCCCGGTCCTCTGCCACAGGCGCATGCGGGAAGGGGGACGGAAGAGACGCGCTATTGTGTTTCTGACGCCACTTGCTTCCTGAATAAACAGAAAGATCTCACTGTGATAAAAGAAAAACATTCATGTTATTGAAAGCATAGGCTCACAAAAACACAGACTCATCAGAATAGAAAAGTTAAGTTCATGGCTTTGGTCTGTATTTATTTGGATGACAGTTTAGGTCAGTCATCTTCTCCAGAGTACTTTGTCGTCCCTGCTGTGTCACCACTTAACCTAATCCTTTTCCTTTTTCAGGGGCAAAAGACGTTTCCTGCTGGTCTGATTAATGCTCTTCCTAGATGAGCTGGCTCAGGGAGTAAACCATTAAAGAAATATTTTTATCTGTTATTTATGTAGGAACGTTCTGAGGAAAAGCGGTGCTTGCTTCACTCTCCCCTGCCCGCTTCCTCGCTGTAGAAGCCATGCCCAGTTTCCACTGAACCCCTTTACAGTCGCTGTTGGCCGTATCTGCTCTTCCAGCTCATCAGGGCAGAGCGGCCGAATAGAAAGTGCTCCAAGGAGAAGGTACGTGTTTGCTCCAGGCCCAGGCTGGCTTGGCTCTATTTTTTGGTGAGTTTGGCCACTTCTGCGTTTCCAGGCGAGACTGGAAATGTCCCCATGCCTGGGGCCTCTGCTTTGACTCTCCATACGAGGACCTAGCATTCCTCTGGCCCGTTCGATAGAAAAGTTACAAATCAATCCAGTAGTTTCATTTCCTTCCTCTCCTTTATTACTTTTCATTTTGCTTTCTTCAGGTTACTCTGCAATTTAAATTTTATCTTTTTTGTCATTTTCCAAGTCAGGCAAGTGATTTTTTTGCTTTCTGAACCAACTCCTTCACTCCTTCCCTCTGTCCCTTTTCTCTGTCTTTTCCTTCACAAAACAGCGTACAGGACCAAGTGAAGGCTTTGCCACCCTAGTGAATAATTAATCTCATCTGACTCTGTAACTGAATCCAGGATCACCAAAAAGTCTGTGTGTTTTGGATCACTAATAAAACAAAACATTTTTCTACTTTTAGATTTTACTCATTACAAAAGTTTTTGCAATTAACGATGAACAATACTTAGTGCTGGCTGACCATTTTACATTGAAAAATATTTCCCATGGGAAGATGCTAATTTGTTATTGGAATTATCTATTTCAGATAACTTTATTTTCATTTTTCTGTGTTTCGGTCACTTAAAAAATGAAAAAACCCAGCCTAGTTGGGCATGATGTTTTGCTTTTACCAAACTTTTATGCCAAACCAATTTTTCTGCAATGTGACTTTCAACAAGAACGTAGAACATCAAGGAGTCCTATGGGGAAAAAATGTTTCTGTTCATATTTTAATGGAAGCTGATGAAAATACACCTGGGCTGCCTAAGACTCCATGGGGTTTTCTAGTTTCTGAAAGGAAACCTTGCTCTGGTGGATAAAGTAGATCAACTGCTGAGAAAAGCTGTAAGGAAAAGTAACATAGAAGAATATAGCGACAGAGAGAAGGCAGAGCACAAGAGGTACAGGTGATGAGCTTTTGCAGAGGAATGTTAGCTAACTGAAGGACTGAGGCCAACTGAAAAGACCCTTCACAGCGTGGCTGTGATCTGCGTCGTGGGTGAGGCCGTGTCCTGTTTTAAGCTTTTCCTGTAACCAGGTTAAAGCCCTAGCCCTGATTCCCACATTGCCTGGACACAGTGCTGAGAGGTAAATGACCCCCGTGGTTCCTCGGGGCTCTCTTCCAGAGGCAGGGGGTAAATTTCTCTTCCTTTGCGCTCCAACAAATTTAAGTAAGCCAGAGCATTTCTTAAGCTCTGAAAAACGTTGCCTAAAGCGTCTCCTCCTCGCACTCAACGGCTGGAAATGCAGGAGCGACCACGCTGACGGGTCCAAGGGTTGTGCGAATTCGGTGTCCTGCCTTCGCAGCAACCCGCAGCCGAGGGCTAGGGGAGGACGGCCAGGAGAGCACAGGAACCACACGCGGAATTAAGGAGAGGGACTTCCCCACTCAGAAACGGCATTTTTGTGACGGCAGGGACCAGCCTCTGCCACGACCGCGGAGGCCGCTAACCGGGCAGGAGGAAGGCTCGGTGGGTTATTTATGTCCCAGGGGTGATGTCCGGCAATCGGTAACGATGCAGGAATGGGGAGGAACTGGGGGCGGACGAGGGGAAACGGGAGCTCGGCAACGGCAGCCGGGCCGGGCCCCAGCCGAGCGGCGGAGCCGCCGCTGCGAGCACAGCGATGCGGCGCCGCCTGACTGGG
>VZSC01015654.1:306067-339547 GCA_013398225.1 Steatornis caripensis
CTAATTAAACATGATTTATTGTGGAATTTGTAACGGTGTCGAGGTGATTAGTTGCCTTTCAGAAATGCTGCTGCGGATGTTAAATCTGTGCTCTGCTCTGGATGAAAAATGACGGTGCTGTTGAGCAAGTACATAAGAAAAGCGTAGTCAGTGTTAAAGTCCGTTCCTGAGCAGGAATATTCCCTGGAGGTCCCAGGTAGTGCAGCTTTGAGCAAATCTTCATGGTGCTTTTAACTGGGAAAGGACAGCTTGCCCTGAGCTTAGAGGTTAAAACATACGGCTTCTCCAGTGACATGCTTTCTGCATTTGATCTAAGGAATCCTTTGTTTACAAGTAAATTGTGGTGTTTGTTGGCAGATAACAGACAAAAAGCCAACTGCAACACCAGCTGTGTAAGAAACCTTCTTTATTTGTATTTCGAGAGGTGACAGTTTATAATGGTGGTCTATACTGAAAGTTACCATTCGAATACTCTGCTTATTGAACTGGAGCTATCTACAATGTTATTTATGTAATACGAAGCAGCAAACAATTCCTGAAGTAATTAAGTATATATTTTATATTTTTTGAAGAGGACAAGATTGCAGCTAGTACTGACATGTGGCATTTGCTTGTTCTGGCATCTGCTTCTAGTTCCTCTAGAAGCTACTCAGTGGAGCAACAAGATGGATTTGGGAGTGGAGTTTCTGCTGTTGTGTTTTGGTTCGGGTTTTTCTTGTTAGACTTAGGATAACTGAAACAGAACACTTGAATTCTCTGGGGACGAAGGTGATAGGCTTGTCTGATTTCTTGATGCTGACTTACTGTATAGCTATTCTGTGGCAGCGATGCACATTCCTTGAAGCATGCTTTATATGTAAGTCTCTTGTAATTGCCTTATACACAATTATGGACATTATTATTAGGTCCTTGCAAAGGACTCTAATAATAGAATATGTGTGTGTATCTATTTAAACATATGCTTCATGCTTTCAGGAATGTTTCCTATGGAATGTTTTGAAAAGAGAAAAAAGAAATGGCTCTCAAGAGGCTGTTAATAGAAACTTCAATAAGCAACAATTTTAGATGAACCTTGCCACCCTCGAAGATCCTTGGGATGTTGTGGACAGATTTCCTCATGCTTTTAATCAAAACTAGCAAAATATCAAGTGTGTTCTGCTTAGTTTGTGGCTAGTTCTCTGGGGCTGTATGCAGCTGTGTCAATTTTACATGATTGCACCCTGTTCCCCACTCACCCACTAATAAAATGCTAACGTCTATAATCTAAATCCCTGTGTTATCTTTTGCCCGAAGTATTTCTGCATGATTCTTCAGTCAAGCCCAACTCTGTAGTGAAGTAAGATAGTATGATTACTTTGGACCTCGGTAGCAGAAACAGCATGGAAGTAGAGAGTTGTCCTGATTTGTTTCAAGCTCACCTTACTGTTTGTCTTTACTGTAACATTAGTTAGCGGCTAGAATTTATTCCGCTTTATAAGCCATCTTTATTGTGGAAGTACATGCCTATTCAATAGCGATTCAAGTGACCTTATGCTTGCTGACACTATATTATTAAGAATTATGCATTGCTCTTTGCTCGTTATTTATTTATTGATGTGGAGTAATGCAGCAGAGAAAAAAAGATGATAGCATTTGTGGATAATGAGAGCATTTAATAGGTTACCTTCTGGTCAGCCTGTGTTTCTTGCAAACTCACATAATGTCAACTCACAGAAGAGAAAGAATGGCTTTTGGTGCCTTGTTACTGGCAAAGGTAAGGCAAACAGAAGCATCACTTTATGAGAATAAATTAACAGAGTACAAGCGACAGTTGGAACTGCAGAGGTTGCGGATTATTTGGGGTGTGTAACACCTGGACTTGAAAGCCTGAATAGTGGCTTTCGTCCATAAATACTGATAGAGGTGGTGAGGTTGAAAAGCAGAAACAGAGCTTGGGCTTGACTGACTTGATGAAGCATGTTGCTGTACCGTGTGACTTAGTATTTTGCCTTCCGTTTGATGTTGTAGGATCAGGAATAATGGCTTAGATTGAAGTGGGAAGTGGAAAAAACTTCTGCTTTTGTGACAAGATGAGGCAAATCGGGCTATACCAGGCACCCGATTGTTCTAGATCTCTTTCAGCTGGGTGCAGGTTTGAGACCCAGCTGAATATGTGCATGTGTGTGTTCTGTTCTTGTAGCAGAAGGGTGGTTACATGGTTGGTGCTTTGCTTTGAGTTGTGTGTTTGGTTGGCTTGAAGAGTTTAAATGTCGGTCTTATTTTCCCCAGTCCTTAATCCACTTTACTTAACACGTATTAATGTCCTGTTCTTTTGTGAGATACTCTGAAGCTCCCGGAAATGATTTTATAGTTCAATTCCAGAACCAAAACATGTTGGTGCTGTTCCTCTAGTATACAATGCTGCCTTTAACCATGGCTACCTTGGAAGCTATGGCTTTTAAGGTGAGAAATTCGTTCCTACTCGGTTGCCCTGACTGAAGGATGACAACAGGTTTTTTGAGGGCTAGTTTCCACTGAGTCATCTCCTGAGCTGGGCAGAGGGGCACTCATCTGCTGTCAAACCTTCTGCTTTGGCAGGTTAACCAGGAAATTTGCTTTCAGAGCCTACCTTGGGGAGGGGAGAGGTACAAGTCTTTATTTTCTGACGCTGGAAGGCCTTAGAAGATGTGGGATCTCAAAGAAAAACAAATGAAAGGAAACTACTGTTTCTTACTCTGGATTTTTACAGAATTGCCCATGCCTTGTTTAGCAAGGCTATTCATTAGCTGCCCATGGTTTCCAGTGCTAAGATAGGGTTTTCCGTTTAATTGTATCTCCGTATGATTTATGTTTGTGTGTTGGCTGCACGGTTGTTAAAGGTGATCCTCAGCCATGCAGCGAGGTTACTGCTGCTCTTGCGCACCAGCCCGGAGGCTCGGGGTGCAGCATTTGGTGTTGCAGAAGCAGCGTCCCTCCTGAGCAGCCAGCACCATCTGACAATCCATGTGTCTGGGGAGCTGAGCAGCTAGATGCGCAGCACTTAATTTGGCACAATGTTTGCTCTTTGCTGGCCTTTCTTGAATGCTTCAGATGTGGGTGAGGGAGGGGCTGCAGACCTGTGTTTGTGGCACGCTGCATTCCCTTCTGTCCTCTTCCGTTTGCTTCGTGCTCTTGTTCACGCAGCGGGTGTGACGTGCGGCCTTTGCATGACTAAAAACACAGGCATGTGGACGTGAGGCTGTTGTATGGGAGGAACGTGCCCATCCACACGTATAGTGGGGGTGTGCCCAGCCTTGCAGCCGAAGCGGCTGTGTCTTGGCTCTGAGGTGGGTACAAATGACACCGGAAGGCTGCGGTATAGGGTCCCGGAGTATTCCGCAAGAGTCCGAGTGGTCTGATCTGGCAGGACCACAGGGCACTGCTTTTGGGTTGAAGGTTGAGTCATTGTTGCTGGTACCTGCCAGCCATTCGTGCAGGGAGAGAAAATCCATGGGTGTCTTCAGTCCTGGTTTTGAGGAATTGGTCGGAAGTTTTCTGGCTTGTTTGGTAAGGGCGTTCATGGATGAAGAGTGATAGGGAAGGAAATGAGAAATTGGAAATGTAGTGAGGTGGCCTTGTGTTTTGGCCGTCATGTATAAGAGGGAACGTTAAGGCACAGAGGTGGCAGTGTTGGAAGGAGTTAAGCTGCAGGTGGCTTGCAGCGCTGTGGCTGGTCTGTGGAGAGCTTAGACTTGGAGACTACCCCAGAAGCAGGCTGAGCTGCAGGAAGGTTGGTGGTGTCTATGGGCAAGAGAACGAGATATAAACCCCTCCCCCCCTTTAAATTCCAAATAAATAATAACTTTCAATCTGTTAGAGGATGGTGCTTTCACTATGCTTGTGTTGATATCTGAGCATGAGTATACATCGGCCCCTCTTAAATGACTGACCTTATGTGGTTTGGAGGAGGAGAGAAAATGGCACCAGTGTCTCAAATAATCCCCTGTGTAAACTCTGGAGTCTAACAACATCTAAGATTCCGGATCAGTGCAAAACTACTTGATAGCTGAAAAAGTGATGTGCTGCTTGCTTGGCTCACTGTGACCCTGCAGGCATTCACCTCTGCCCTGGAAAGTTCAAGCCTGTTTTTGTACCAGCAGGAAATGTATGTTAGATGTTTTGAAGATAAAGGGTTAATTTTGTAGGAATTCAGTGAATATGTTGATAAATTCATAAGTCTAGCTGCTTTGACATGGCAATTTTCCCACTCTTCCCTAATCAGAAGTTAGTGATTTAGGTTACTATAGAGGCTCTCCTGGTCTCAGGCAATACTGATGGAAGTAACTCTCAGAATAAGCAGAAGGGAAGCATAACTTTGTGATACCTCTGTTTCACTTACAGTCAAGCGGGTAGGTAGCTCATACCTGTGATGCCTCATTACGTAACTTTCTATTTGTATGTTGTTTTCTGGGTTGGTTTGTTATCAAACTAAATTGCATTTTAGCTCAGCAGGACCTCAAAACAACAACAGAAACCCAACAAACGAACAAACAAAAACCTTAAAGGACCAAACCAAAATTACTTCATATTGCACGTTCTGGTTAACTTCAGATGTTGTTGAGGTAATAGTTGTCTTATGTCCAGAAGTCAGAAATACCATCTGGATTCAGCCACAGAGACACAGGTAATGTCTCATTGCATTACTCTTGCACAGTACTTTATGGCACTAAGCTGTTGCTACCATGCTGGTAAGGTAAAGTGGCATAACAAGGTAGCAGCTTATGGGTTACTGAGTTTTGTGCTCATTTGCTTCATGGAGGTATAGAACAGCACTCTTAGAACACTTGGTATGGAACACTTGGGTTACGTTATTGATAGCTGGCCATAACTGACAGATAAGAAATTTTATGGCTGAAGAGGAAAAAAGTAAAATGTAAGATTTTCAGCAAAGCAAAACTTCCACACAGGTTAATGTAAAATTGGACAAAAGTGATCCAAGTTTTTAACGTTGCTCACACTTACACACAGTCAGCCTTAATGCTTGTTTCTTGTATGTCAGCTAGTGGCAAAGTTAACTTGTTTGATTCTGCTCTGCACATATTTATTTTTGCAACTCCATATGCTGCTCTAACAGATCTTTATTATTGCTTATTAAGTTTGCTGGTGCTTTTAATGACCACACAAAAGATAAACATCCTGTGTGACTTCGTTAGACGTACACTGCAAATTTGTTGTTGCTGATTTGAAGCCCGTTTGTCAGGTCAGTGTGCATTGTAAGCAGCAGTCAGGGCACTGTATGCCCACAACTTGCTAGGGTATCTGAAACGGAGAGGAATGGTCTTGTTACCTAATTTAAGTGTCTTCTCTCTACAAGCTCTCGTGCATGCGGTGTTTTATCTTTACCCTTTCCCCTCTCGGTTAACTGAGCTGGACGTGCTTGTCCAGATGTTCCGGCTGCCTTGTTGAGTGGGCAGGAAATGGTGATGGGGTGGAAATTAGGCAATCCTACTGAGCGCACCAAAAGGGTTGCTGATCTCTTCCACAGCAGCCAGGTCTGGCTTCTGGATAAAACTTAAGAGTCGAGTCATTCAGATGCTTCCGTAACCACAATCTCTTTAATGTGCAAGACAGCTACACTTTAATTTTTATGCATCTGGATAGAGTTCCTCAGTGAATATATGAGAGCTGCTATGTTACTGTAAAGGCAATATTTGTGGACATAAAACACTGAAGTTGGACGTCAACGGTTTCACTTCCTTTTGGCATTTCTTGATCACGCAGTCAAACAGGATGATATTACGCTCTAAAAAGTGTCTGTGAAAAGTTCTTCAGTTTCTTAGACCTTCCAGACTATTACAGTGTTGTCCCTGCTAGCAGATCTGGATCCCTTCTTATCTGTCTTAAGAAATCCTTATTGCTGTATTCCTTCTTCCTTCCCTAGATTTTTCTAGACTACAGCTTGGTCATTTCAATGCATCCTGAATTGTTGAGTTAATGTAAGGGGACAAAGGTGAGTGGATAAATGGTTGTAGTGTCCTGTGAAATGCGAGAGTTGGGAGGTAGAAAATACAGAAGTGTGAATGCAATGAAAATAATAATGCTAAAGGGAACAGTTTGCAAGTAGAGCGAGTGTGATATTTGTGGCCCCGCTGTCATTTAAGGTTCTGTGGTGTTCTCTAAATGAAATAAAGCAAATATAATAATATGCTGTCTTACGTCATGCAGTTTGCTTGAACAGTGATAATGCCACCTTTGAACAAATTTGGTGTGTCCTCATTACAGGCAGTGATGTGGTTTTACTGTAGCTGCAAAGCTGTGGGCAGTGCTGGGAAGGGGTGAGGTGCTGCTTTCTGGCTGTGAGTTAGCAACGTGGCAGTGGGAGATCTGTCCTTTCGCTTTGAGAGGAAAATGCAAAGCTTTGGCCCGGTGCCTGCACTAGCCTCAGATGGTCAAAAGAGATTTTGTACTCAAGTCAGAAAGCACATGGGGATGGCAGATTGGATCTGTCAACTTTCCTCCTCTTCTGTCCCTGGGAGAGTAATTTTCAATTAATTATATATATATATATTTTTTTTTTAAGTGTCTTAATTAGGTATCAGTGTCCTGGCTCCATAGAGCAAGCGACGTTTAACTGTCTTCTGGTGGCTTCCCGAACATCCATGCAGGTGCAGAGCTGACCCCAGGATCGCTGTCCTGGCAGAAGGCTTGCGGCTGCTTGGGCTCGCACAGGGCAGTGAGGTGCCGCCTGCCCGGACCGCTTGTCTGCTGATCTTAGTGCCCGGCAAGTGCAAGGCAATCTGAGGGAGCTATCTGCAAAATTTAGGTAATTCAAATGAAGGAAATCTTAGAAGCTGACTTTCCATAAAAATACTGAAGAGTACTTGACCGGTTCTTTAATGAATATTTTACTTTATATGGTCTATAGCTAATGTATCTCTATTTTAGCATTTTTGCACACCCGTACTTTTCCCAGAAAAGGTTTAACAAGATTCAACAGCTTGTTCATTTTTGTAAAATACAAAGGGATTTGGTGGATGGAAGGGGACAGCAACTGAATCCGACTTTCTTCGCGCTGATGGTGTATACCAAATACGCAGTTGGGAGGAGGAAACAGAAAAATACAGGTTTTATCTATTCTCTTCTAATATTAGACAGAAATTTAGCATGGCTGCTATATGTTTTTCTGCCAGCATAATCTCTTCCTGACCTTTGTGCTCAATATTACCATTTTCTTAAAAAGAATATACAGAGACTTTGCTGTGCTACTACTTGCACAGCTTGACCATAGCTTGAGTGTAGTCTGTTCGTGGTGATACAGCCATGAAAGAAGGCACACTCCAATGGGTGGATTTTAATTTTGTCTTTAATAGAGATGGGAAGGGAGATTAATGCTGTTTTACAGCTCCTTCTGGGACTTCTTTTGGAAAATACATGTGTTCTGATCACCTGTGTTCGTGAAAGATGGATAAATTCGAAGTGGTAGAGTTGCAGAAGAGGGTTACAAGCATGAGTGGAAGTGTAGAAAGCCTTACTCGTAATATGAGATGGAAAAATATTTAACAGGAAAAAAGTTCCAATGAACTTCACTGTCTCCATCAGAGGTGTAAACGCTGTGAAGGCATATAGGACTGTTTAAGCTGAAACCCAGTGTCAGCAGATGAATGCATGGATGCAAGCTGTCGATAAGTAAAAACTCCTGCAGAATTAGATCCAACAGCTTAGTCCAAAACCGGTCCAGCTATCCAAACAGGAGACCTCTCATAGCAAGCAGAAGGACCTAACTAATTTTAACATATAGCGCTTTATGCAAGGCTGTGAAAGAATATGTGGCTGTAGTATTTTTGTGTATGAATAAGGAGCGTACAAGTGGCAGACTGGTTTCAAGGAAGCGGGAGAACAGGAAGGTACCTTCTGTCCTGAAATACTATGCAATGAAAATACTCGAGGCATTTGTTGCAACAGCTAAGTTTATAAACCCAATCCTTGTTTTTTAATGAATTGACACAATATTTTCAAGTCTCCTTGCACTTGAAGTTATGTGTGTGCTGAGATGCACAGTGTTGGTGCTGAAACTTTGATACATCTGCGGTCATGGTGGAGTTTCATTGCTATATCCTGTTACTGATACTGTTACTGGTAGAAGGTCCTGATGTAAGGTAACTTCAGGAAAGGAGATGGGCTGCTTTCAGAGAGCTTTGAACATCGGGTCGAACAGTAAAGGCGCTTTCCAAAAGCGCTTTGTGAAAGCGGTGGCTCACGTAGCGGGGTAAAGCCCGAAGGTTTGTATCCAAAATTTTACTAATGATAATCTCTAGGAAGGAGCACGTTAGCTTCAGGATAATCACAAGCTTCAAAGCAAAATCAGAATACAAGATAAACTCTGTTTATGCTTTGGCTTCGGGGGGAAAAAAAAAGTAACAAGATCAGTACTTCACAAATGTGAGTTTAAATATTTAAAAACCAAAATGTCTGAATTTATATTTGCTGATTTAAAATGGAAGTTATCCTGAAATACAATGTAAAAGTTTTTTGTTTCGTTGCTTGGTTTGGGGTTTTTTTTTAACAGTAAACTAGTGAACAGATGTGCTATGCTAAAGAAATATTTTCAGTGATACGGAAAGGAAGATCTAAGTTGGGTCACCTGCAACTTCAGAAGTGGCTGTACAAACAACAAATTACTAGTTGTGCTTGCACCAGTACTCTGGAAAAGGAAAAATCAGCATGTTGTGAAGTTATTATCTAGCTAATTGCTTGGTAGCTACACTGAAATTGCTTTAATGCTGGCCCATGGTGTTCCCTTTCTCAGCAGAAATGCTTCTGTCAGGCAGTAGTTAATGTTTCTTGGAGAGAGGAGGATGCAGTGAGTCCTTGTGCAGGCTTTCATCTGGGTGTCTTCCTCTTACAAGGAGCCGTCACAGGAGCTTGCCGACAAAGCTGTTTTCTGTGACTGAACTAAGGTTTTGTTTTGGGGTGGTTTTTTTTTTTTTTTGCTTCAAATAGTCAGGTTTTACTTTAAATGAGATAGCATTGATAAATATGTTTAACTCGTATGATGTGCTTTCATTTCTGAGCTACTTGGGGGCAAAATTGTTTTAATTGTCTTAATGCAGAAGAACTGGGAGCTTTTTTCCATCCATCAGTGCTGGAGACTCGAAACAAAAGCCAAGCAAACTTCCAGATGGTGCCAGGTCTTGGATCCCAGCCACTGCCTGGCGCAATTCAGTACGCCTGCCTCTATCATTTAGCTGCTTACAAAACAGCTGTCTGCCCAACTTATAAGCGCGGACTTTGCCTTTGTTAGCAGTCATTCGCAGGAGGAAGGTGAAGCAGTGTGGTGGGGCAGGAGCGGCCACTTGCTAGTGACATAAGGATTGGCGTGCGAGTTCTCCAGGGTTATAAAACGGCCAGCTGTTGGCTTTTAAAGTTGTGTGACTGGGCAGCAGAGAACTTGGATGGGCTGGAGGATGAGCTGTATTGACAGAGGAACAATGGTTTCGCAAGCATGCACACGTACTCCCCTCGCCCCCCTCTCAGGGCCTTGGGTGTGCACTATCTGAAATCCTGTCGCTAATTAAAAATCACAATAAGCCAGTGCATTTTAAAGTGTTTTTTTGTTGAGGTTTTTAATTTAAAAAAGTCTCTGCCTGAGGAGTTAATAAAACAACTGGGAACAGCATTTCGCATTGTGGCCACTTGCTCAGTCGTGGTTGAGTTGGTGCCAAGTATGTTGGAGTTGATTTTATTGTTCTGATGGGATTTCAGCCCAGTATGGCAAGGGAAGAGTTAACGTGGGCAACAGGAACTAAGTCACCTTCAAGGGGTGAAAGTGCTGGTAGGAGCTGGCTGCAAGAACCGGGCTGGGAATGGGGAGGATGGGGCAGAGGGAGCATCCCTGGGCTGGGCAGGGTACCTGCGGGCAGGTCGGCGGGACCTTGAGCGCAGCCAGCAGCAGTGATCTCTGGGGATTTATTTAACGGTGGCCGTATGTGGGTAACTGGGTAGCGTGGTGTAGTTTCGGTCCCACCCACGATCTGCTAAGCATTTCCTAATTTAGGAAGGTCTGTATGAAAAATTTTCAGTGTAAAGCTGTAGTTAATGTGGACTGCCAAACAGATCCCGTGAACTGATAATTTCAATTAGTGTTACTGGCCAGGACAGGCTGGCAATTTTAGGAGGAAATCGTTAAATAAACGTTGGCTAATAACTGCTGTGATGGTTCCTTTATTCTCAGTAGGTACCAGAGTGCCTAACAGACGATGCATGTCATTATTCCCATTTTACAGCTGAGAAAACCAGGCACGGAGGTGGAACAACTGGAGATACTGGTTTGGGGCTTGCTCCAGTTGAGGCTGGACTAGAAATCCCATCAGTGGTCTGCATGTGTCTGGGAGCTTCTCTCCCCAACACGAGACCTGACAAGCCTCCTGGCAGCGCCTGTGTGCGGTTCGGGTGCCTCTGAAAGTCTCTGCCAGAGGAGGAATGCTGACAGCTTAATCCAGCGAGAGGGCAGTAACTATTTGCCTTCTGCTTAGTGTATTATATTGTATCTGTAGGGAACCTTCCTAGAAGGCTGACTTGTTATGGGTAAGGGGCACAGAAACGGTTTTCTTGCAAATGCCAACTAAGTTTTTGCAAGCTAATAAAATTGTCAGTAGGCAGTACAGCATAGGCTTAATTTAGTAGGGTTATAGTTCTTATTTAGAAAGGATGAAGTTGTCCTGGCTAGCTTGTGACTTACGTTTCTGGTGAGCACATAAAGTCGTATTTTCGTAAGAGGAGGAAATACTGTTCACTTCCCCTGGCTGATCCCGTCTACTCCATGATTTGGATTTTTGTTTTTAATGTTGTGCCCAGCTCTGATTTGCCTGGCTCCTGCTTCTGCTCACTGGTTCTTACTGTTCTTTAACGTCTGATCCTTGTCGCCCCTGGGATCATATAAATAAATCTTGCACAGTGCTAGTAAGTTCTGCTGGTGTGCAATGCATCGAGCAGTTGGGTATGCCTGCACCATGGCATGGCTCATTCACAAACAGTGTTATCAGCTCAGAGATTAAACCGTGGTCACCTAGCTTGTCACCTCTAAATACATAGAAGATAGTTGATTTTGATTGTGCAGTGCTAACTCTTTTATCAGTGTTGCGTGGTACGAAGTCAAACACTGGCTAAAGAATATACCTGTGCTAACACAGCTATCTTTCCAACCAAAGGTGTAATCTCGTCGGAGAGTTGGATTTGTTTGGCAGGACCTGTTTTATATAGAACAATAATGCCGATCACGTTCATATCTTTGAATTCCTTATCACTGAAATCCTACGTTGGCTTTTGATTTATCTGAAAGCTATGCCTTACTAATGGGATGTAATTGCACCAGTCATCTCGGCTACTGGTGCTGGATCGGCACCGTCTCCCCTCTGCCCCTCCGCATCGGCGCGTCCTGTTGTGGACAGTAGGTCAGGCATTTCCCTAAAGGCTTGAGTCAAAACTTGGTTGCAAGATTTTGGGGCTGACTTGAATGCTGAGGTAATTAATCAGGCTGGCTGATACGAGTGTACTTTTTGCCTCTTTCCAAATACCGTGTGGAAAAAAATTTTAAGNAGCGCGTCCTGTTGTGGGCAGTAGGTCAGGCATTTGTCAAAACTTGGTTGCAAGATTTTGGGGCTGACTTGGATGCTGAGGTAATTAATCAGGCTGGCTGATACGAGTGTACTTTTTGCCTCTTTCCAAATACCGTGTGGAAAAAAATTTTAAGTGCTTTTTTCCTGCATCATTAGCTCTATTTTCGACTCTGTTTTACAGTGGGGTTATACCACTATTAGATTTCAGTCCTTCCTAATTTATTTTAAAAAGCAGCTCATTTTCTGTTTTCCTGCAAGTCATGATTATTTTTTTTTGTCTGACTTGTCTTGGCTTCAGCCTTGGTTTCACTTACCAATTTTCTGTAGTTCTAGTTCACTTTCATTGCTGTCTGTTCTTCTTTCCCTCCTTTACCCCTTCTTACACTGCATTACATTTATAATTGCCTTCCTTTTACCATGGAATCAGGATAGGTTTCTAGCCAGTTTCCCTGTTTCTCAAATGAGGGGATCATAATTTCTCTTTCATAGATGTCTCTCTTTAAAAAAAAAAAAAAAAGGAAAGAGCTTACAGTCGTAGTGTATGTAAATTCTCTTTCAAGCCAGTTTTTCTTCTCAATTCTCATCAGTTTTGGGAAATCGGCATTTGCTGTTTTAAACCTAAACCGCATGTACTAACTCCAGATAATCTCTCTCTAATAATGTTTGATTGCTGTGGCGATTCAAAAGCTCTCACGGGATGATCCAGACTGGTTCTGCAAAGATGATACTTCCAGCTGTTGGGTGTTGAGTGTGCAGAAGCCAAAAGGGTAGGAAAACACTGAGTTTTTTTTTCCACACATCTTGTATAGGTTGTGTGCGTATGGCGTAGGGAAGTTTTGTTTGCTGTTGAGCTATGTTTGATTCCCTTTGTGGTGTAAATCAAATAATTCTCTAAATATGTTGTAGGCAGCGAGGGAAGGAAATGGTTTCACAAGTGTTTGCTGTACAGAACTTGATGGGTCGTCACGGTTAGGCAGTTAAACATCACGATATTAAAAAAGGAGGTGCTGCTATCCAACTCCGCATGTATATTGATAGATAAAATACTGCAGATGTACTTCAAAGTGCAAGTTCGTGGACTGATTACACAGCTCTAAGCTGGTGCTGTTACTGAAAGGTCAGTCCTGCTTCCAGTTCTCTTTATTCCTACGGCTTCTCTTGTTTTGGCTCAGTGAGTTAGAGCCCAGGGTTGATCCGGATGCAAGGTAACTTTAGACCTGCGCTGCCTTGCCGCTGGGCGAATGCCGTCGTGGCACAGGCAGAGGGGCAGCAGTGGTGGGGTCCAGTGTGGCTCCGCTGGTGCTGGCCTGCTGTTGGGCTTGTGTCAGCCTTTCCCGAACCTGCACTCAAACAACCCGGCTGTGGCTTTTAAGCTGAGCTGAGGATGGCGTGTGGTCCCTCCTCCTGTGCTGGCGGTGTCCCCGAGCGGGGCGCCTCCTGCACCCGTCGCCCCAACGGTGTCCCAGTGTCCCAGTCCCCGGCGGGCAGGGCTGTTTGTGCTGAGGTACAGTGCAAGGGGGAAATGTCCATGCTAAATGGAGAAACAGTGCATTTTACTTTGGCTTTAGTCTGTTAGTACTGTTTGAAATCAAAGTGTCCGTTCTCCCTGTCCACCAGTCTCGTCCCCTAACCACCATCTCCCACCCTAAAGGAGAAGGCTTAAGGGAAGGCAAGAGCAGAAGTGTGACAGGTAAAATCTCCTGCTTTCCTCAGTGCTCTGTCATGCATGTATGGGGCAGCTCTCTCTTAGAGCTCCTGTAGTACACCTTAGCAAGTGACGGGCCAGTTAGCAGCTCCACTACCTGGTTTTGATTTAAATCACTTGTTCTCCTTCAGTGTTCATTTTTAGCTACCTGTCCCAATACCTTAATTTCATCCTCCTTTGAACCTGTCTCTGCTCTTTGTTCCTCTTATTTGAAGAGACAGGCTTTCGCATCCTCGGAATGAAAGGGCGTCAGAGAAGATCTTCCCTTTCTCTTCTGAACAGCTTGAGGCAGAGATCTTGCCTTTCTTTGTATTTACTCACTGCGAAGCACCTTGCGCTGTGTAACAGCCACCGAGCCTTCCTGGAACAGCGTGTGCTGCAAGAGCACGAATATCCGGGATCTGTAGGAAGGCTTTCCCACAGGCAGAGGTGCTGCTCCCGTGGACAGGGCGTCCTTGGCGGCCCCCGTGACCTGTGTCTTGCCTGCGTTGTTTGAATTCCTCATTAACTCTGTGTGGTAGGAGTATCTCCTAATTACTCACTGCTAAAATTTGGTATTTAATATCTGCTTAGAGGCAGAACTTGTAAAGGAAGAAAGAGTTTACAGTTAAAGGTTGGTCATTGCTTGTTAATTAAAGTCTGTCTTTGGTCAGGGATAATTAGTGCAGCATTGGTAAGAGATAAACAAAAGTTCAGACATAATACAGCTGAACTGTAATCTGCTTATGTTAAAGCCTGAAGTAGTGAAGTGTTTGACTTGGAGTGCTTGTCCGTGGATCTTTGACTTCTGCCCTTACAGAGGGAGCGATAGTCAGCTTTGAACCGAAAGCACAACTCTAATGCCGAAATACTGAGGTGTGAATGAATACCAGAAAAGTGTCTTCTATCACAGAGATATCTGTATTGTGTGTCGGATTTCAGGTGGTGTACAGAACTCTTAGATTATTAACAGCATCTCCTTTTAGTAATATCCTGGTTGGAAATCTCAGCTACTAGGATGCATCCTAGAAGCACGCTGACATACAGAGCAACACTTAATGAAGTCTGTTTGGTTTTTCCACCCGAGAATATAGCCATTAGGTCATGTTTCCTATACGCCTGTGTATGTACAGAGGTCTGCCCTTAAAGCGATGGGCTTAACTTAACTTAATAGAGTTCAGCTGAGTTTATGCAGGTTCACCTACACTATCCCTACTCTTATGCTCACTGTTATTCCTCACTTGCATCATCAGAGACTTGATTTCAGCAGTAGGCTTCGTCTTGCCGAAGGGTAGGCGAATGATTGAAATGTAGGCATGAGAGAGAGCTGGGATACCGGATGCGGAATGGGAAGGTCTGTGTAATGCAGAAAGAATTCCAAGCATCTTTTTGGTTAATTCTGTTTTTTAGAGTACTGCTAGTGGGGTTTGGGAACTTACATGCTGAGTGCAGCTTAAGGTTTCTTGATTATTTCTAAAAATGATTCTCTGAAGTCTTCCCGAAAATCTTTTTGAATTGACAATGATTGTGCTTAAGATAAAACAACTCGAAAAAGCCCAGTCTTTCTACCTTTATTATTTTCATGAAACCACAGATACTACCTTGGCAAATACTCCAACACTGAATCTATTTTACTCCTAATGAAAAAGAGCCCTGATCCTATCCGATTCAATTAAATTTATGCTTTCCTACTCAAGAACTGAATTGTACTGTGCTTGATATACTGTACTGAAAATGCCTTGTTTTTCCTAACAATTGGTTTGATTTTAGAAGGAGAAACATATTTCCACAATATTTGCAAATGCTGCAACAACATTCCTCTGCAAAAGTACTGCTGTTGTTTCCAGGACACACAGAAGGATTTTGGATGCTAGGGTTTTGTTACCGAAGTAGTGATGGGGACTTAGAATTAAAAAGCAAACAAACAAAATTGACTTGTAGAAATGGATATCGGAAACATCCCTTGTATTTGGCACTTAGGTTCTATGAAACTAAATTTGGAAAATTATCTGAGGGGACTTTATATCCTCTGACATGCTCCGTTATCTTTTCCCTTTCCTTCACCTTCCTGCTGATGCTTACCTTCTTATCTGTTCAGGCTAGAATAAAAATGGGAGTTTGGCAAGCATATAGGTAGCCTTTGCTCTGGTGCATATCAGTATAGCTTCATTGTTTTCAAGATACTTGTCCCTAAAACCGTTATGTTTTTAAGCTGTTAAAATGACATTGTCAGTGACCTGATAAGCTTCGATGGCTTGCGCTTGGTTTGTACACTCAGGATTGATCATGTCAACTGATAGCATTAGAGAACTGTTTGAGGGACAAAGAAATGCAATAATATGGATGGCGGTTTTCGAAGACGTTTTCCCCTGATGAATTAATACCGCACCAGTTTCTCAGTAGGCTTAATGATTTTGGAGGTTTAGATGCTGCTTTGAGAATGAAAACTGAGGATACAGGAGAGTACACGATTTATATGAATATTGGAGGAAAACTGAAAACTCATCTTTTTTGCTATCGTGTCTTTAAATGAATTTTGTTGCATAAAATCGTCTTGGATGAAGCCTTGAATCTTGTGAATTTGGTTCAAATTTGTCAATTAGCTTGAGTGGACTGAAAAGATCTTATTGAACCTCACCAGATCTCATTGAACCATTGTGTTAGTTTCTTAACTCTTTTCTTTCGAGTATTACTCACCAGTGGTGCTTAGTTGGATTGTTTACATTAAATTAGGAAGTGGCATTTTTTTTTTATAGGTCTGTATTGTGTTGCACACTTGTACTGATGGTATGTAATTAGACACTTCATTTTGCTTCCATTTGACATCTTTTAACTGATCAGTTCCTTGTGTTGCTTCATTTTTCATTACTCTACTTTCAGTTGGTTAAGTACACTTACTTCTCTAAGGGTACAAAATTAAGAACATACTAATTGCACAACAGTTTTGGCATGTGTAGATTGTCTCAGTGTCACCTAAGGACAAAGACTTCTCTGCTTACATTGCTGGCTCTCTTCCCTCCATGGCCCATGGGCAGATGTGTCGGAGCAGACACTGCGCTCTCCAGATTCTCTTCCCTGCTTCTGCAGTCTATTCAGAGCTTGTTGTCAATGTCTAACGTAGGTATTCACCCTTGGAGGTGGCTTGATTGAAGCTTTTAAATGTTCAAACCCACTAGTTCAGTGGTTTTGGAGGGTTGGTGGTGGGACAGCAGGGTGATCTCAAAGGAGAGGGGCCCCAAAGGTATTGTGAGTTATCCAGTGGCGTGAATTATCCCTGGAAACCAGTAGGCTTCATCTGGGAGCTGTCGTGAGGTGATGGGGCAGTTAGTGTCCCATTGCTGTTTTGAGTAAATTGTGATTGTGCGTATTGAACATCAGAGCAATGGTGCTGCAACCACAAAATGTTTGAGTGTAATATTTCTAGAAGCCAGTTTCCCCCAGGCTTTGAGTGTTCTGGAATAAACGTGACTTTACTATGAAATGCTCGCTGTGATTTGTGAGCAGATCAAGATGTAATTTGTTTGGATTTTGGTTTGGACGTCAGTTACTGATGTTAGGCACCGAGCAGGATCTAACCTGTGCCAGCTAACAAGGTGAAGCCAACAGAAATGAGAAAAGCCACTACAGTTTTGCTTTTGTTGCTGCAGTGCTGACCGAAGCCTGAGTGGGTCCAAGCATCTGGGATTCAGACAAGATTTGTACTTGTCTCTGTAGAGCTGTTCTTGAAAAAGAATAATGAAAACTGGGTCTGCGACCATATTAGAGTAAATCTTTTTAGAGTTGCTCTCCCACAAGAGGAGATGCAGGAGGTTTCTCTTGTGAAAGTGGTGATTTCTGTCTTCGAT
Organism: Steatornis caripensis; assembly: GCA_013398225.1. Taxonomy (NCBI): domain Eukaryota; kingdom Metazoa; phylum Chordata; class Aves; order Caprimulgiformes; family Steatornithidae; genus Steatornis; species Steatornis caripensis. The sequence continues at coordinate 323,170 of VZSC01015654.1, forward strand.
CCTATGTAGCTGGTTAAAACTGTATCTGTATGGTTATATTTGGACTGTGTTAATAATATACTTACCTGTGAGTTTATGTTAAGAGTGGCGTCAGGTATCTAGCAGGCAGCAGTCGTGGATGATGTGGTGGTCATTGGGTGTTGGGTTCGACATTGCACTGGATCAGCTGGGGTTGGGAGAGCGCGTTAATGTATACATGCTGTCGGGACGCGTGGCGACCTTACCTCGCAAGGGGTCTTCTGTAGCCGTAAGCATGTCAGGTGTTGAAAGTATAATTGACCGAAATGAGAATATCCTTTGGCTAAGGCTGTATTAAAACACTTTGAACAATGTGATTGTTTATGAGGTACTAAAAATGGTAGCTGATGGGTTTTTTGATGTCGTCTACAAGTGAAGCATTACCCCCCTCTGTTGTCTCCAGTGAAACCACTGCCATTTGGTGTTCTTACAAAGAAGAGAGATATTTAGATAGAGACTAGCAAAGAAGTGGAAGTACTGTTCGTTACTGAGGATACATTTGGATGCTTGTTTATTAGAAGAATAATAAATGGCATTTAAAAACTTTTAGAGAAATGTATTTTGAAAAGATTCAGATGTCATGGCTGCAGTTTTGTGCTGTCAGAATTTTTGCTTTTCTTTCTTTAAATGCTTGCTTTCTTTCATTGAAAAGCCACCTTCTTTGTGGGGATGGCAGCCTTGGCTTTACCTCCACTGCTCCTCTGCGTTTAGCTTTGGATGTTGGCTTTCCTCATCATGGGAAGAGACCGCAAGCTGCTTAAGAGTCAGAGGGCCTTAAAGGGATTGAATCCTGAGTTTTAACACTAGTGATTTTTAAGATTTTACTGCTTTTGTTCAAGAAACGTAAGCTACTGACTGCTGAGAAAATGTTAGACATGAATCATCGGCTGGAGAATTGTTTCGTGGGGTTTGAAGCTGGTCAAGCAGGGAAGAGTTGCACAGTAAGTTTAACATGACTATCGCCCGGTACCTACATTATGTAATTTAGGTGACTTCGTTAAAAGATTAAGATTTCTGTACAGTCACTGTTACCCTCAAAAGCCCAATTACGAGCATGTTTGTTCGGCTACTGGTTGGTTGGAGCCCAGCTTAGGCGTGGATGGGGCACCAGAGCTGCAGCACCACCACACTGCCAGCTGCTTGAAGACCAGTCAAGCTTTCTTTTACAGCCAAGTGTCCGTTGCCATAACTTTTGGTCCTTTCCAGTGAATGAACTGGATCCGTAACAAGAGCAATCGGCAGAGATCCCTGACGTGCGCTGGAGCCGTGCTGCTCGTCTCCCCTCCCCTCCTGCCCGTGCTGCCAGCAGCTGCCTGCCACAACTGGGATCTGGCTCTGGAAATGGGACAGGATGTTTGCTTTTGTGGAGTGCAGTTGTTGAGGAAATTAAACGAAAGGATCGCTTGAAAGGCCGAGCCACCTACATAAGATCAGGCCATTAAGATGAGGGTTGTGGGCATAAATTAAAGCACCTTATCAGGAGAGTTTGGGGAGGATATGCTCCTGATAGCCAGCATTGCTTGGAAAGCAGCGTGGCGTCTCTTCAGGCCACAGTGCGATGGCTGGGGTTGAGTGTGGGAACAGGGAAATCTTAAGGAGCTGGTTTATCTGAAGGTGCGGGGCTCAGCCACCACTGGAGGATGTGCAGGGCCCTTCCTGGCTGCCCGAAGGCATTACGGGCCCACTTGCACGCTGACAACTGGCCTGCGCAATGGCAGATGAGGAAGAATGCATAGTATTTTAAGTATCATAAAGCTGGATATCCTTTGCTCAGGGTATTTCCTGTCCATAAGCATTTATTTTTCAACACTATTATTGGCAGAAAATCCACAGAATGGAAGCGGGGGAGGGACACTTGTGCGTTGCAGAGGATGAGAAGTTTCTAGTTTTCCCATCTTAAGAAATAGGAAGGCTTTGGAGAACGAAAAATATGGGTATCTTACATAGCAGTAAGCCACCAGCATGCCTAGTTGCATATTGAATAGTCACTGATTTGCATTTATAACTGTCAACAATGTACAGCAATTAGCTGTTAGATTCTTTAAAAAAGAGACTTCTGAACATCGTGATTAAAAAGGCATTTACTTCCAAGGACGGCTGAGCCTGGGAACAGGGGTAGCCAGAGCAAAGCACTCCAGGCTAACTTGCCCCTGGCTCTGTTGCGTGTTTTGCCTTTGCATGTGTAGTGAATTAAAGTCTAGATCATAAAGCAGGATTTAATTGGTGATTTGTGATCTGATTAATCCCGTAGTGAAAGTAAAGCGTACTTAGCGTTGCTGTTGCCTGCCCCCCCATCGTCTGCAGGGTTTGCTTGCAGTGTGGCGGGGTCAGCAGCCATTGGAGCAGCCAAGTGCTTGTAGCTTCCTGCTATGAAAATACCTTTGCAAGACTGTTTGTATATGCTTCCTTCTGTAAACTTCAGATAGAATTCACTCAATCTCATGAATGTGGCTGCGTATGCTGGGATAGCTGTTTCTAACAAAGACCTACAGCCATTAAATACAATGAGAATTCATTGTTTATCGTATTTTTTCCCTTTTCTTTGTGTGTGTGTATCTAGCAACAAGTATTTTCATAAAGGATTCATTTTCCTGTAGTCATATCTCAAAGTTAGCAAAATACATTTAGCAATTTAGCAAAATTTACAGAAAGAAGGCAATGTAATGAAGAGGTGAGGCATTAACAAAGTACTGCCGTTCCTGTCTTCCCTATGCTAATAAAAACAGAAAAGAATTCGGTAGATCCGTGGCATTCTTAGGGTTTATATCTGGACTTTGTTTTTGGAAATACGAGGATTACGGTGCGTGTTAAACTTCTTAACCTGTTTTCTCTGCATCCCCAGCACCCAAGAGAAGGCTTCCTAAAACAACGCTGAACTTAACCACGCAGAGATTGTACTTTTTGAGGCTGTAACATGTTATAACAGAAATCCAAGTCGATGAGAACATTTTAATCGTGATGCAAAAATGATCTGGAATCTTTGGTATGTGCCGGTGGCAGGAGCTGCACTCCACGGTACACCGCTCTCTCGAAGTGAGTGTGTGCAGGAAGGCTTCGGGGTCGAGGCACGCTGTGCTTAAAGGCTGAAGCATGCACTGCCAGCCTGCAGGTTTTTGTAGCAGGTTAAACCCAGGAAAATGAGAGGGAGAAACTGAGATTTTTCTCTTCACTTCTTTGCTTTATAGTCATTAGTAATTCTTTGAACTCACTTACTTCTGATCATGGTTTAAGCGTTCTAAGGATCTTAAGATAAATGAAGGTATTCATAGCCATTGCGTAGATGAACGCGTATATATGTGCGTGTGTGTACCTATCTCATGACTTTCGTGATGATCTCGAACCTCGGGATTAGATATGGGGAGAGTAAGACCTTGCACATAGACTACAGGAGATAAAGTTGCCCAGGGAAGCTGTGAAAGTCGTTGTCAGATTTATCGTACTAATGAACAGTGGCCTGACATTATAGTACTCAACAGAACCCACCTCTTTTGATTTGTTTTTGGGGCCACTGGCATGCCCTTAAATGCCAAAGTTTGGATCCAGCAGTGAATTTTATGCAGCTGTTCTACATCTTTATATCCTCTCGCCGCTGATTAGGTTTTTTGGATATGGTTTAAAAAAAATCTTTTCATGACCTCTACCTTGTGTTTGAGTATGTGTTGTACTAAATTTAACATAAAGTCAAAAATAAAGACTTTCTCCTTGTATCTGCCATAGCTACTTATATTTGGGATAGGGAGCTCACTTGCTTTGTTCTTCATTACTGGTTTCCCAGCAGCTAAGTAACTTGATGACAAATGTAGTTCCCTGTTATAGTATCAGTTATGGATCTGACAGCTGGTATATAATGTTAAACTGCACTAAGTTGTGTTTTTCCCATAGTGATCCTTCCTAGAGAGGGATGAGTGACTTCTGAGAGTGGGTTTCCAGTCTGCTAGCTGGTCTAAAAATTCTGTCGGTTTACCAGCTAAGTAGCTCTGCGGTTAGATACCACCACGTTTCTGCATTTTTGATCACTTGTCTGTTAATCTTCAGGAATTCTTAATCCTCTTACAACCCAGTGATGCTTCAGCATTGACGCTATAAGCAGAATGCAGTCGGTGATTGTACTGATGCTTTCTCTTTGTTTATTATTAGCATAAGTCTTTTCTCCATATTTAGCAGATAGGAGGCTCAGCCCACTCGTGTTTGTCACAAGAAGGAAGTTGCTAGTAACAAAGTGAATTTCCTTAATTTAATCAATTCAAGAAGTGTTCAGAAAAAGCCTTCAAGTGTAATGTAGCTCAGCGTGTTCTTCGTAATAAACATACTATAGTCTGCTCAATTTAGGTGAGAATTAATCATCTCATTCGTTCCTTCCGACCAAGTACTCTACAGAGATTTCTGCACCTCTAATGTATATAGAAGGAGGAAAATTGGAGCATCTGCCATCTCTTCAGCTACAAATTTGAAGTCAAAAGTTGTAGCAGGTTAGGCTTCTGTTTGAAATGATAATAAATCTCGTTTTCCTCTTCCTTGAACAGAGAAGACACTGAGGGTCAAGTGACTTGCAGGAGCGCTGAATTTCATAGTACTAATTCCTGGCTTTTTAAAACTGTAATGGGCATTGATTACTTCTTGGTGTAGAGCTCTAGCCCTCACTCATGTATGTTGTTCTCTAAGCAGTTGCTTTATGAAGTGTAAGGTATCTCTGGCATCTATGGGATGGTGAGGAAGTACGCCCGGCAATCTGGGATTTAGGTTATTCATAATGGGCCTTGATGCGGCAATGCCTGGGAACACAGAAGAAGATTGGAGAAGAATCCTACGTCGAACTTTCATCTGGGGCAATGGAAAGAATTAGTCAGAATTCATTAAGGATGAGAAAATTTCCTTAGTGAGCATCAGGACGAGGATGAGATACTGAACAGCTGTTTGATGTTGGGGTTTCCCTGCACATGCTCCATTGCTTATGTACTCATTGGCAGGTTAAAACAACTCTCAACATCCAGACTGTCTTTCTGTATCTAGAGTCAGAGAGAAGTGGGAGGAGGACCATGTTCACATGAGAGAGAGAGAGCGGGAGCGCTTTTTTCTACGTGAGTCCATTACTATGGAGAGTCTTTATTAAAATTGTTGCATGGACATGTCACCTTCCTCCCCTGCCCCAAGAGGAATATGCTATGGTGTAGGTTAATCAGTTAATTCTACTTACTTTTTAAAACCAGATATTAGCATGTGAAATGATGGAAAAATATGTACCCTCCGCCTAGAAATTAGGGAACAAATAAATGCAACCCACTTGAATCCCTGAGACCTGTGAATCTTTTTGCTGGAAGAACAACGGGGGTTAATGGGTAGGCTTTTGTCACTGATTAACTGTGAGCCATATTGTTAAGGTAGGTATCTGTATGGGCTCTGCTCTGCTGTGTGCTGCCAAAATGTGACTGAGCTGGGTCAGAATGTAAATATTAAAAAAGCTCGACTGTGCCATGCCATACTTTCGGTGATAGCGCCTGGGTGTTGCAGCTTATTCAGACAAACTCGGTGTGCCTCGGTAGCACTGTCCTGGGTGTAAAAGCGGCAGAATAAAATCTGATTGGGTCATGCGTCAGTTATATCATTCAGGTAAAACCGAGTGCAAGTAAATTTCACTGGGAAAACTCGATCCTTGGTCGAGTCCTTTGCTAATGCCGTCAGGCTGTCTGCGTAACTCTGTAGCCTAAATCCTGGTTTTGTGGACGCTATGAAGTTTCGGCCTCCGCTGTTAAATTCCATTTTAACTTTTAAAATTTATTTATGTATATTAGAAAGTACTATATGTCTACATTTGATATGGAACTAATTCTAGAAGGACATAAACTTAGTGTGACTTTCTTTGCTCCGTCAGGATTTGTGCGAATTTCTCTTGCAGTGAGCAAAGTGAAGTGCGTGTCCAGGAAAGGTTGAATATTGAAGACTGTCAGGACATGTGGTGGTGAAGAAGTGGTTTATATTTACGCAAGATAATGTAGAAAACATTCTTTTAGAATTAGCCTTTCTTGTAGGTTCAGTCTTTTTCTCGTTTGGACTCTTCTGACTAGAGTTTGAGGAGGATTTTCTTACATTTGAAGAACTTGCATGTTTTGTTCTCATCTGTTTATTGGAATTCTGTGGGTGAACTGTGTATTATTTATAACTTCTGCCCAACCCTCCAAAACTGCTTATCTCTTTCTAAAAGTTATTTTCCCTGCTCTAATATGCCAACCAAGTCAAAAGTCAATTTCTTGAGATTCAGGTTTGCATCTTTTTAAGATGCAAAGCTATTTTTTTCTCTGCCTTTCCCAAATACTTTAATTTTTGAATTCCAGCTGCAATTACAAATGAAATGTTTTTGGGATAATGTGAGTTTTCTAAGGCTTCTTTCCAGAAAGCTGAAATGCTGTCAGTGGGCTAGAGGTTTATTGCTGGGTGGATAGGCATGAGCCATCATAAAAGTCAAAATGCTTTTGTTTAAAGGGACCCAAAGATAAGCTGTGCTTTGTTACTGGTGATTTTATTTTTACATACTTGCAGCTAGTTACTCCAAGGCTTGTACAATGGATCTGCCCTGAGTTTGTAAGCAGCAGGCAGGTTCTTTGTGCCAGCCTGGGGACCAAATGAAGTTTATCTTCTGAAAATTGGTGGAGTGGAGAAAGAAAAGAGGTGTTTTGCACGGGGTCTGGGGTGCAGACTACCAGCGGCACGGTTCTGGGGCTGGATGGGGAAGAACGGCGATCTTGCTGCACGGCTCTCTTGGCTTCCACATCCATGTGCCTGTGCTCAGCCCATGCACGATGTGTCCCGGCTCCTCGCAGCCACACGTGTCGGTAGAGGTAGTGTGAAACGCTCCCGCAACAAACGCAGACTAAATAACTTTTGGTAGAGTTTCGGGCTGGAAGAGCTCTCAGCGTGGGGTTTGACAGCAGTGGGCTTTCGGCAACAGGAGGGCCAGGAAGTTTACAGTTCCCTGCTGTTTTGCTGGAATTGTGCGTTGTGTCCACGGGGCTGGGAACGCTGCTACGGAGCTGGGGAGCGGGAAGGACATACTCGGGTATCGCACAGAGCAGAAATAAAAGTGCGTTTGTCTTACTTGATCGAGAGAATAAAAATTCCTGATTTAAACCCCAGTCATCTTCGCTAAGATGACAACCAGCCTTCTCATGGTTCACCTCTACGGCATGCAACCTCTTCCTTTCTATTGGTTTCTTAAATGTCTTTGAATATTGACTCTAAACTCATGCACCTCTGAAGTTTGGTATGCAGCTATGGCAATTAATTGGAGTTGTATGTTGTGTGAAGGTTGAAAGTTGGTTTGCTTTTTGCTGCTTGTCCGTTTAAGTTTTTTGCTTGACTAGAATTGTGTCATTTAAAGGATGCGGAAGGCTAACTTCAGTTTCAAGGGTTTAATTGACTTCATTGGAGCTCTATGTGATTGTATCAACAGGGAAACACAAAGAAGTAGGACTGTCTCCTTTTTGATTAAATAATAAGTTTGTATTTAAAAATTATTGTAGTTTGACTGTGGAGACGTTTGCCTTTCTTCACCTAGCTCAGGTTCTGGTTGTTATTATCATCTTGTATATGTGCATCTTGACTCTCCCAGAAGAACTTTCCGTTGCATCCTTGAAGCCTCTTAATTAGTCTTTATCTTTAAACTTTTACTTTCTCCAGAGTTGTATGAGCTTCCTGGTGCATGAGGCCTTGTCTCCACCACGCAGCCGTGTTGCCCCCGTTGCTCTGCAGGCACGGGTGTCCAGCCATGTCTCGTAAAGCACCTGAGCTGCCTGCTGTCAAGATGCATTTTTAATGGGAGCCTGCAGGTTAATGCTAACTATTTATCCTGAATGGAGTCTGTGTAGGCTTGGATGGTCACACCTGTGTCCTGCAAGGTTTTAGGAAGCAAGAAACTCTGAGTATCCATCTGCAGACCTAGTGTAAGAACACGTTGGTTTCTTGCTTTGTTTCCTCCTCTTTTTTTCCCCCCTCTATTTTTCTTTCAACATAAGCTCACAGTAACAGCAAGCCGCCGTAATGTTTTCTCCTGTTTTGGACCTAAAAGCAGTAGGGTAGGATATTTTGGATGATATTTTGTAATTAAAAAATCCCCAAAGAACCAGAAACGATAGGTTGCCTTCAGATTCGCACTTTCAGGGGTTGTTGCCAAAGGAGCCTGGCTAGCGGTGTGCTGTGAACTGGAAGGTGTGCACTGCTTGTTCTAGGATTTAGAAGAATTCTTGTCAAACCTCTGAAGCTTTTCATTATGTGAAAAATAATTAGTGTAAGGTGTGCTAATAACCTTTCAGTACTGCTACTACCTCTTCGTGCTCTGCTGACATTGACAGCTGTAGTATCAAAGTCAAAAGGTGAAATATTAGGAAATTTGAATTAACAAATACTTATAACTTATTAATGAGTAGCTCCTGTAACTAGGAGTTACAGGATTGGGGCTGTTGCCTTTCGTCTGCACCCAGGGCAGGCAGAGGGGAGAGCATCTGTCTCCCTGGCACCATGCTGCGTGGCTGCCTCCCAGCCAACACTGCTGGGCTTGGTGTCAATTTTTAGAAGTGATGTTGGTTTCCCAATTCGGAATGCAAGTTGTCCAGTACTGCCACTGTGTTGCTTATTATCAAAGAACAATGCCAATTTATTTTTATTGAGAATAACTTTCAGCCTTCCATTGCCTGAATGAATTGGCAGAGGGTGGGAATTAGCTTTGTTAGAAGGGTGAGGATTCAGAATTAAATGGGATACGGACAACCTGAGTGCTGGTAACCCCACCGGACTGTCTCCTGCTCTATCGGCAGAACTTCATTTCCCCTCCAGTCTCTGTTACAAACTGCGTCCCTTTTCAGATAAGTAACAAAACCCAAAGATTGTACCTTTTAAACCATTTAATAGATAACTTGAGCTTTATAGCTGCATCAGTTGGTATATTCAGCGTGACGGAGATTCAGCATTTTCTGTCTAGATAAACAGAGGTTTTCCCACCTTAAAGAGAACAAAACACCCTAGTACTCTGCATTTAAAGATCCGGTCTTTTTGATTCCTTGATGCTTTATTATCATCTGAGATGATAATCAGATACCTGGAGTAGGAGAGGCTTCTTTCCTGTAAGGTGCTGTATATCAAAATTGCTCAATTGAAAGTGGAACAACAATTTGATGATCTTTTTGTGTGTGGTTTCTTTTTTGTTTGTGGGTTTGGGGTTGGTGTTTTGGGTTTTTTTTATGTATAAATTTCTGTCTACGTTAAGAGAAACCTTCTTAGATAGCATACTGTCTTCATCTTCATAAAGCAGTTCAGAAAAGTAAGAAACTCTTGCTGAAAAGTTCGAGTGTGATGGAGTTTGGCTGGTGGGTTTTGGATCTTTTTTTTTCTTGTTAATCATGCAGTTTAGGCACTTAGATCCCATGAGCACGATGATAATAATGGGTTCAACTCTCCCTCTACATGAGAAATTTCTCCGGCAGCCATCCAGAGGTGCTCCCTTGCAGCGGCCGCTCCGTGTGAATGCCGGTTCTTCAGTCCCAGGGCTGAATGGGAGATCTCTCCGAAGCGGTTTCCCACAATAACACAATGAGCCACTTTGTCAGTGCCGCGTCAGCCTGGAGTCAGGTTAGCAGTGAATGGCCAGGGCAGAAAAAAGCTTGCCTTGCACAAAGGTGTGCTGAAACCTTGTTGTAAATGGAATTTGGTATGTGTGCTTTTCCAGCGCTGCAGATTGATATGATAGATAGGCTTTTTTTTTTTCTTCATAGTGTAATTATTGGTAAAAAAAAGAAAAGTCCCCACCCCATTGATTTCAGTAGACTCTCCACTGCACAGGAACTCCGGAAGAGATAACCAAGATTCTTGTGATATTATTGCAGAGAGGTTATTATTTCAGAGATCAGAGTTGAAGGGGAGGGGTTTTATCGCCAAATGCTATGCTTACCAACCTCTAACCGTGGTTAATACTTTGGCGATTAAATGTAGGAAGAAAGCAAACAGATGAAGCGTACACCTTATCAGACTTGCGCCTTTGTGCAAGAACCTCTCTTCATGTAGAGGTTTTGTGTGTGTCCCTGGGCTTGTGCACGGGGTCACAGCCCTGATTTGGAGGAGTTCAGTATTTAAGTATACCGCTAATAAAACTGTTAAGAGTGCATGAAGACATGCCCTAGTGCAAATGTTTGCAAGATCGGGGCCCAAATTGCAGACAGATGTAGGTCTGCGTTGAAGGGGTTTGTTCCTCCTCAAGCAAATAGTTGGAATAACTCGGCATTTGCTTGAAACAGTGTTTAAGCTTACTGAATATATTTTGTGATATTGTGAATTTTACTTACAAATTGCTTTTGTCAGAGGTAATATAGAGTGTAGAGAACCTGAAAGGGATTATAATTTAATTAGGAAATGTGCAACGTTGTCTCTGTTGCGCAAAGCGGCTCTTTGCCATTGAGGGACCAGTTCGTGCTGTGGGATGGGGAGCTGTCGGGCACTACCATTCTCGCCCCGGCACTCAGAGCAACCGCAGCTGGAAGAGCTCCGTCTTCTGCTGACCCCTGGAGAAGAGGCTGTCAGTGGAACAGAAAGGTCCCACTTTGTGCCCACCCTGTTTGATGTGGCTTGTGGTCTTCTAGAAAAGCACAGAGATGCTGAGGGCAGTTGGTAGTGTATTGTACAGCTGTCGATTGGTCGGCACGCAGAACTTGCTTACTCAAATGTTTCTGTGAGGATCGACTAGCAGGAACAAATTAGTTCAAAATGGTGATTCCTGCTTGTATTTTTGGAGTTACGTGAATTAATTTTGCTTTAAAAGAAAAATATTTCAAGCAGTTGCTACTTAAAAGAAACTGTGCCAGAGCAAATTTTATAATTAGACACTTTTAAATGTAAAAAATTAAAATTAAAAATGTAAAGAAACAACAATACAAAAAATTGTGGCCGGGGAAAAAAAATTGGCCATCATTGTGCAAGAGGAGTTAACCTCAGCCTATTGCTACTTGGAAGAAGTGCTATGAAATACTGGGAGAATTGTGTGCCTGAGAACTTTTCTATTTTTGCAACTATATCCCTTGTGAGTCCCCTTTATCTCTTGTGGTTAATATGGAGGAAGGCGAGAAAAGCAAGGTGCGAAGGCAGAGAACAAGGAAAGGAATATAAATGGCAAAAATGACTCAATTTTTAGAGTGAAGAAAAAGCACAGGAAAACCCAAATGGTGAGAATCAGTTGTGTACAAGTTCTCCCTGTGTAACCTGCTCTCAGGCCAGCGGTGCGGGCTGTAGCCGTGGAGTGTTTGCTTATTTCAGAATTGATTTTGAGCAGCAGATGCATTTACTGCTGTAATGCTATTTGCAGAAGTGAGAACGCTGTGAAGTCGTTGGATTAGCTCGTCTGCCTGTGGCTTTCTGCTCAGCTGTAGCTGATACAAGCCTAATAAAATTTTTGGAGGTCTATTTCACTTCTGGTGTATTTATTCCCTTAAATCTAGTGCCATTCCATTTTCATCCGAATATGACTGCCTTCAGTCTTGGGGGGAGGGTGGCCTGGCACTTCCTACACAGGTTTTCACAAGATTCCCCTCCACAAAACCGGGGAGGGGGCGTGGGGCGGAAACTAAACTAGTGGCTTAAAGTTTTGCTTTGGTGAAAGACTCCTTTGTGCACCAGCTTGCTTTATTCTGGTGTTTCATCAGAGCCATTATATGCTGGTTAGTTGTGCTTGCCTTGTGAAATAAGACACTTCCGCATGATGCAGTTTGACCTGATCTGCGCATTCCCGATGCTCGCTTTTGGTACACATTTGAAGTTATTTGGTTGTTGCATTTCATCCCAAGGTTGAGCTAGGGGCCATTTTTTTAGTAGTTTGTCTGTTCCTAAGTTATAAACATTCCCCCCTGAGGGGTATCCAGCTGATTTCATTGCAAAATTGTTGTTCTTTAAAATAACGGAATTTCAAATCTTGAAAATGTGTTGTCAAATTATAAATCCAAAGAAATGGAAGCTACTGAAAATCATCTTATCGTTACCCTTTGGATAGCTGCTTTCATAATCTCACACCATTGTGGGATAAAACACCAGTAACTTTCCTTGATCCCCTATAGAATTGAATACTGTCGATAATTCTGTCTTTGGAGATGGAATGTACCATGGACGCTGAGATGTGTTGTTATTTAAAATAAAAATAAACTTAGAGGGGAATAAACCCACTGATTAATTACAGTAGTTAAGTTTTGAGAGGATGTTTATGCATTTCAGCTTGCTGGAGATAGGATCCAGCTACTGGTGGCCTTGTTGTCTGTGAGATGGCACAGAGAACAAGTGGCAGGCGTTTTACTACCTCTTCGTAAAATGCCAGCGAGCATTGTACGTACGCGTTCCCCCTAATCTGTTTTCTTTTGTCGTAACAGATTTTTTAAATTGCACATGTTTCTTCAAAATCGTTACGAAGCAGCCTGTCTGTTTGGATACTTTCAAATTAGTCTACTGTGGTTGCAATTAAACAGAGAAAGAATGCTTTCAGGTTTCAATCGCTCTTCAGACGGATGTGATTTAACTAAACTAATGAACGCACATCAGACTAGACAAATTCCAGACTGTTCGTGCCTTGACCAACCATCTGTGCGCATACCTCCAGGTACTGTTCATGTCTCAAGAGGCTTTTCTACATGAACAATTATTGCCCCTCCTTTTTGAATTCAAGTGGCAAGCCATGGCAAGCGTCTCTTGAAAGCAGCTATATTTACTGCTCTGCTTTTCAGTGAAAATGTAATTGTTACACGTATGTTTTAATTAATCTTAAATTTCAACATGTGCTGTACAAAATACAACAGGAAAGTGGGGCTGTGTGTAAGCTCTTTCATCTCTTGTGTGCAAACACTAGCATCAACAGTGACATGCAGAAGCAGCGCTTCTCTGTTGGAGCCTTCCTAGTGGGTCATGGATGCATTTTAAATTCTTAGTGTCTGAGTATTTGTGTGTACAAATAAGTCTGTGGAGGTGTGTATACATGTTCTGTTTGTACACACTAGCAGTTTCTTTTCCTAGTTATTTTTCTCTCTTTTGGGGGGGGGAGGGGGGGGATTGTTCAAAATATCTCTGGAAAAAGCACCCATTTCTTCAGCTGTATAACGATCAGCAGTGACATGATTTGACTTACCAGACTTCTGATACGGTTCTTCAATTCTACATACAAAAGCCTGGAAAATAGCAAGTGGTTCCAAGAATATTTCTTTTTATGTAATAAGAATAACGTGTGCTGCAGGTAATGGCTGCCGCAAATGCAGAAGGATTTTCTGATTCTCGCTGCCTTTCACTGTATTTCTTTCCAAAAGTGAGATTTCTTCTAGAAATATTTGAGTCTTCCCTGTTATCAGGCCCAGTGTTTCTAAAGCTGAGTTTGACTTCTCAGCGGTGCTAAGTGGGACTCCCTCTGACATGAGCCCGTGATTCCACACATATTTTTTAACTGTGGCAAAACCGTTTTAAACAACTCCAGTTAACAATACCACAAGTATTTCAGGGTCGATACAGCGCAGTGGACAGGGGAACCTGTCTGCATTGAAACTAACTGCAGATGATGGTGGAGGGCTTGGGCTGGTCGTGCTATTAGGATGTGGTTTGGAGGGCGCAGATCAGATATCAGGTGTACTTTCCTTCTGTGGTCGGAGAACTGCCAGTTCCTGGATGGCCTCGTTGCAGAACCTGGTTTGCCCCAGGACAAGCCAGGGAAAACAGCTGGTAGGGGCAAGTAGTCGTCCCCTTTAAGACTAAGTTAAGTCATTAACTCAGTTATATCATCAAAAGACTTTGACTTTTGACATCAAACCTCAACTAGCTTGTGCAGTTGTTGTAGACTATCACGGAAGTTCCTGATGCGTTGGATTACTTCTATGATTAGTGCATCAACCGTTGTGCAAGAGATCACCTATTACAGGCAGAATGGTAGAAAAGGGTCTCATATAATACGTATGTACGTATATGTAAAAAATAACGGTAGAAAGGAGCTCAGATTAGACTATCTAATCCCATATTAAAAAAACCCCAGAATTAAAATACATGGTTTTAACATAGGCCCCTCCTCAATCCCCAGCCTCAGTGGGGCGCGTTTAACCGTTTTGAAGAATTAGTGGAGAAAATTTCTATTACAAGAAAACTCTATTTTGTTGGGTAATAGATTCTGTTTTCTTTGAAGCCACTCTCAATGTCTGAGTGGTCTTTACAAGGAATGGTTTAGGTTAATTTTCTTCAGGAGTGACCGGACACGTGTACTTTATGTGCCAATACTATCTAATTTCTGGGGTTTGTTGGAAAGGCAGGATAGCTTATGGTTAGCGACTGTGACAATTGGATATTTATCCTAAATTCAGGAAGGGAAGGTTGAGCACCCGTGCGCCTCTGGCTTTCTCTGCTTGTTGCCATTGCTGAGTAGCATTTGAGCTTAATCTCATGGAGAGCAGTTTGAGAACTGGATGGTCTCGTTCAGTGATGTGGCCGGTGGCCAGGAGGGGCCGTGGTCACAGCTGGTTCGGGAGGTGGCCGGGCCGTGGGCAAATGACTCATCACGACTGAGGACAAACCGTGTTGAAAATATGAGGAGTTCTTGTTTGCTTGTTTATGAATTGCTGCTGCACACACTGTTTGGGCTTGTGTGTGCGCGCATGCACCATCTATGTATGAACTTCATCGTGTTGAAATTGTAAGAGTGTTTTTTAGGCTGGAAAGAGAAAATTCTTCTTTTTAAAGTTTCATACTCTGGGTGTTTGAAATCTTTTCTATAATAATGCTAGGATTGAAGGTGGTGTAGCTTCTTACTCATCATGCAGTATGTTCTTTTCTAATCAGATAGAATAACCCTAAGTAAGTGCTGCATGAGTGCAAATGGTGTTTAGTACTGGATTTTTGTTGTGTCTTAAATAAACCAGGATATGTGGCTCTACTAGGTATTGGAAAGCTGTCTGTCATCTTTGTAGTACAGCTTTTGTAATTCCAGATGACTCTGATAAAAAAGCAGAACATTTTGTTCAGTGACTTTTAACGGTCTACTGCAGGGAAATAAAAATTTAGCCTTTGCAGAGAGTGGTCACAGGACTGAATATTCAGACCTCCTCTTGCTTTTGCCAGGTTTCTGTGAGTTTGTCTGCTGTAGCTGGAAGAAGTTCTTCAGTTTCGTGGAAGACAGAAGGTGGGGGGAAAAAAAAATCACAAAAAGAAAAATGTTCTTGGCTTCTACCCCCATTCATAGCATGGGTAAAACCTTCTAGGAAAAGCAGGACTTTGGTATTTTGATGTGGTTCACACTGCTTCTGGAATTTCGGGAGAACTCTGATGTAACCTGTTGGGTCATATTAATTCACCATACATGGACATGGGTTTTTAGATAGTTACACTTTGTTCTTCTGTGTGTTTTAATTTTCTCTCTAGTGCCGTGTACAACTAATTATGTATTACTAATTCACATATTGAATTAATTTAAGCAGACAGAGTCATCTTGGTGATGAGTAGAAGACTGCAGTACCAAGTTGCAAAACAGGTTCGTAACAGTAACTTGCAAACATCAAAAGTCTGGAAGTTTGGTTTGGGGAGAGAAACATCAAATGTGGATGGTTATTTCTTACTCTTTGCTCTACAGCAAGACGGGAAGCTGTGATTTCCCATATTCCTGGAGGTAGCTGGACAGGGAGATGTAGCCTCTTGCTCCACGTTGGCGTTGCTGTGGTCCATCCCAGCCAAACCTAGGGAATGTAGACGCACAGGAAATATCTTTTTTTAACTTAAATATAGTCAGCTTTCTAGACAAAACCCCAAAATTGACTTAGTACCTGAAAAAAAAGTTGTGGGTTTGTATTTGGCAGTTCATATTTTAGCTAAGGAAGAGTTCTCATATCCTGAAATGCGACCTGGCTCTTTGAGTCCTTGTCTGGTGTTTTCTTCCATGGATGTTCCTGAATTTACAGGAAAGGAAAGTGCTTGCATTCAGATCTCACCTTCTTTGTATTAATCGCGTTTGCTTAGATGAGCATCTGCTGAGGTACGGGGAACACTAGGTTTTAGGAGGGCTGTGAATGCATGGTGAATAAATCTGTTTTAAGTAGAGTGGATGAGCAAATAAGCTAAAAAAGTGCATGAAGCCTTTTCCAAAGGTTTTGGCTTTGGTGTGAAGTCTGCCAGGCTCCCAGCAGATGTTTTAACCCTGTCTCGTCTAGCTCTGCCTGGAGTACGTGTATGTGAAATACTGCTAAAAAAATGCCCGTGGCCAGCTGTGCTTTGTAGGCAGTACTGTTGCTGGCGTTACCTCTGGCGGAGTCGTACCAGACCTGACAAATAAAGGAAGCCCTTTTTATTTCTTTTTCTCCCCCCCCCCCCCCCCCCCCCCCCTCTC
>VZSC01015655.1:0-19217 GCA_013398225.1 Steatornis caripensis
TGGTTCTTTAATATTAACCAGCTCTCTTGGGCCCCTCTACCTTGTAGAGCCCTAACCCATGGGATTCCTCTAAGGAGGTCTTTGAAAATGCCAGATTTAGCTCTCCTAAGTCCAGGGTTGTACTCCTACTTGTTGCTCTGCTTTTTCCACGCAGGATCCTGAACTCCACCATCTCATGATCACTGCAGCCAAGGCTACCCCAACATTCACATCCCCAACCAGTCCTTCTTTGTATGTTAGTACCAGGTGCAGCAACATTCCTCTCCTCATTGGCTCCTCCACCACCTGTGTCAGAAAGTTGTCATCAGTGCTCTGCAGGAACCTCCTGGACTGTGCATGCTTAGCTGTGTTATCATATTTATTGCCAAGACGTTTTATCCAAAAAACCCCCCAATGCTTTACTGATCAGTCACACATCTTTAAATATATTGACTTGGTTTTGTACACTGGTTACTTTTGTCAATATCATAAATTAGTCTATTTTTCTAGAACTCTCCACACAATTTGTCTTGTATGGTATGAAAATTCTTCACATGCTATTTTGTATCCATTTTTCATGGTTTTCTGTTCTCAGCGGAGCTGTGAAGACAGTTTTCTCAGTTACTTTCTCTCTTCTTCTGAGAAAAATATCATGTCATAGTTGACCATAGGAAGAAAGGCTTTCCATAACATCACTCTGCTAGTTGAACATCTCAAGTAAAACTTAGATAGTTATACTAACAAATGCAGTGTAAGGAATTGGGGCCTGAAGTTTTCTTGAGTAAGTTTATTTGTAGATGGAACAATTCTTCATAGCTTTTTCTTTTTCCTCTTAAAAAAATTTTAGTCAACTCACACAATGAGAAACCTTTGAAACAAACTTTACAGCCAAGTTCTAGTGAAATATATGCAGTGATGTACAGGAAAGGGAGACATCTCAGTCATTTAGTTTGCTTCTGTGATACTGACAAACTAATAAGCTGAAATGTGTGAGTGTCATTCTTTCCTATGTGCACAACCTTGCCAATATTTTTCCAATTATTGCTTTGAAATAAGGTTACAAAAGATCAACTGCTCAAACTTTTTATCATACAAAAAGTTTAGAAACTGTAAAAAGAGAACATTTTTATTTTTGAAGAACTCTCTAGTAACTTACCGCTGTCTGTCACAGTTTGAAGCTGGGCTGGCTATTAAACAGACAATAGATGCTCTTTGTTAACCCCCTCCCTCCTCAAAACAGGGGAAAGAAAAAAAGGTAAAGAGACTTACAGGTTGGAAGAGTTAAAACAGTTTTAATCAAACTATAATAATAAGGTATTATAATGATAGGAATAACAATAGTAAAATATATACAAAACCAATATTGAGCGCCCCCCTTCCCCGATGATGAGTACATCACCCAGACGCTGTGGGGCATGCCTAGTGAAAGCCTACAACTGTACTCAGCAGCAGGCAGGAACTGGATTCAGGAATACTCAGATCAGGATCAAAGGCAGAAGAATCAGGCAACTTCCTCCTCTAACACTTGAGCAAGGAGCTAGACAGAACAAAAGACCAGTATCTTGCAACATCACCAGGACTTCTGCTAACAGCCCCATGCTGGGCTTAAATAGGCTCCTGGGACATGGGTGTGGGTGGAAGCACCAGGTGAGGATGCTAGGGTCATTAAAGCCAATCAGTGCCCTCAGGCCCTGGCCATCAAAGGGGAGGGAGTGACCCTTGTGATCCCTCAGCTTTATACTGAGCATGATGTGTATGGTATGCAATACTGCATTGGGTTAAATTACGCCCCTGTCTTAATATCTGACTACATGTGATGGGAATCTCTTTTATCTACTATTCTGTTTTGATCCTTAGGTTGGGAGCACAGTCTTTTTCAGATGCAGAAAAGGTTATCACATTCAGGGATCTACCACCCGTTCTTGTCTTGCTAATTTAACTTGGAGTGGCATACAGTCTGAATGCATTCGTAAGTCTGGTTTCTTATCTAATGAGTTAGAATACTGTGCAATTTTAAAAGACCTACATGTCGAAAATTCATAGTAAATTATATGCTACAAAAAGTAAATTTTATTTAAAACAGTATTTTTAAAGTTTTTCTGTTTCCTATTTTATTTGTTCCTATAAAGATGTATTTGTGATATTAATGAAAATAATTAATTCATTAGTAAGATTATACAGATTTTTTTTCAATAAGTTCTCAATAATTCTATCAATTTTACTCAAAAAAAAGTCTGTCTTCATTAATCTACTGTATTCGCTGCTTTAAATTAATCTAGGGGGTTTGTGTGTGTAGGATTAATAGAGAACAGAAAGTGGAATATGCATGGGCCTATTTTGTTGGTTAGTATTTCGTGAGTTAGACTAGAACTCAGCAAAACTCAGCTTTTCTGAGGTCTGGATGATTACGCAAATGATCAGTGTATTTATACCTCTGTATGTGTTGGAGGACATCAAATAACTATTAAAATACACTGATCTAAGGTAAAAGTAATTAATTACAATGACTTTATGTTCTTATCCTATTTCAAATTATCTTTGGGTTTCTATAAATGAGCACCATGGAGCACATAGAAAGAAACATACTGTGCAACCATATCTGTTATAATCGATGTACTATGACAAAGCCTTCCTATGAAACCTTTATTTTAATTGAAATTTATAATGCATTTATTTAGCACAATAGCTGTTCTGTAATCTTCAAGGATCTTTAAAACATTGAGTGGAAGTGATGCTTAATGCTGTGACAGTACAATAATTCACAGGACCAATCATTGCAGCATGTACAATGCAATGTGCTTCCCTTCGTTTAACTCTTCTGTTTGCTATCGTAATTTAATTTTGGTGTATTGTTTAAAAATATGTGATGCTATCATTTCTGTCTTCCCACAAAAACAAAACTATACACTCAGAGTGTTACTTTTAGAATTAATAGCTACATGACGTTTCTAAAAGGTGTACAAAGCTTACATAATGAAAGGGAATAAGTTGACATGCATTTATTTCAAATTATGTACTCTAATCCTGTTTGCCACCACGTTTTCTAACTCTAAAAAACCCTTTGCAGCTCATGCTTGCAGACAGCCAGAGACACCGGCACATGTAGATGTGAAAGCAATAGATCTTCCTACTTTAGGCTATACTTTGGTATATACCTGTCAGCCAGGATTTTTTCTTGCTGGTGGATCAGAACATCGGACATGTAAACCAGATATGAAATGGACAGGAAAATCACCTATTTGTAAAAGTAAGTCATTACTCAAGTGATATGTTGAGCCCTACTTGGTTGGATTTACTTTTCCCTGAAATTTTTATTTTATATAGCAGGATTAATTTTTTCCTCTTTGTAATTAAAGATGCATATGACACAACAGCTTTTACTTTATGAAAGAAACAGTAAAAAAAATCAAAGTGAGAATAGCATCTGGAACTTCTGGAAGGGAACATAGGGACATGTGTGTGTAAATGCACAGGCACACGTACGTGAGTTTAGCCTTAACAACAGCAAACAAAAAATAACCAATACAAAGTATTACCTTTAACTATTTTTATCTTTATGTCATAGTTTTAAAGAGAATTTCAATATATAAAGTGTGTAATGTATGATTTTTCTATTAGGAACAAAGCCAGTTATTTCGTAGTTTGGTATTTAGATTCATTCAGGTATGCTTTTTGCCTAAGAAAATCTTCTAAAATAAAAATGAACAATAAAATAATTAAAACACCAGATTTCAGTTATATTTATATCCATGTAAATTTCATATAGTTTTGCTGGAGTAACTCTAAGTATATAGTTATGAGGCATAAATTTGCTCTTCACATGCAAATAAAAGTGGCTTTAAATTCCTGACTCAGAAAAATAAAACAAAATTACATTTAGAATATGAATGAAGGGAAGACAGACAGATGCCATGGGAAAGATGTTTGCAACATTATTTTTAATTCTAATATGTTAAAGAATGATAAATGGATTTGATGCTTGAACAATATTTGATTTTTCATTAGTATATGGGTAGACTGCTTTGTTTCAAGATTGTCACGACATATGATCTGTGCATGAAAATTTATCTTCTTATTCTAGTTCCCTAAAGGATGATTTTTCATGGGTACTACATAATAAATAATTTGAGGTAAACAATTTTGTATATCTTTTGTTAATTTTCTTTTTTAATAAAAGATAAAATACAGAAAAGGTTTCTATAAGCAGGAATTCTTTTTTTTATTGGCTTACGGTCTTTAGATATAATTGTCCTTGACTGTCCCACACTTTTTGTGCTTTCTTAGCACTTGATCAGTTAAAGCAGTGAATTTCTGCTTCTAAAGAAAAAAATAAGAAAATCAATCTTTCTATGGGACATTAGCCTTTTTAAAGTGGCTTTTGGTATGAGGCCAGAACTTGATCTGGGGTCGATGGACATAACTTTGCTAAGTGTACCAGAAATATAGCAAATGACACTGGTTGTGATCCTTTCCCATGATATTTGATCCTGTCATCTTAATTCAGCTAGCTGGCTTTTGATGGTTTGTGTCATAAATGTATCCATCTTTATTAACACAATTTTAGTATATTTAAAATGCTATTATTCATAATTAGACATATTATTTGTCCCCTTTATAAGGCTCTCTTTTATAGCACTGGGACTGATATAAAAATTTTAGACCTAACTGTATGAAATACTTGGCTAGCCAGACAACTTTCCGCAGTAAAAATGTTGTTTACCTAAATTATTTTCTGATAGATTTGTGTAAGTGTACAGGTTTAAACATGTGAAGTATTCAAGACCAGTTATTTCTGTTTTAAATATGGCTCTATTGGATAAGAGATGATTGCATCCATCAGGTATTGTTTTACCATTCTATTTAAAAAAACCCCCACAAATATGTTCATGAAAATGATAATTTGTCTTTTTACTTGTAGGTAAAGGAGTGAGAGAAGTTAATGAAACAATAACTAAAACTCCAGGTTTGTATACAAGAAGAGTTTTAGATCTAAATAAAAAAATGATTTATACCCTAGGTTGTTACGGATAATAAAAATATTTCCAATATTTAGCTTAAGTAGGTATTACTCATTTCAAAGTAATAGAAATTATGAGGTCTTTCATAATAACAGGTGCCATGTAAAACCTATTCTATGAAATACTTTCCTAAACAACATTTTTTAAAATTTCTACTCTGCCAATTTTGTGAATTGCACAAAAAAACCTGTCAAGCCAAAAAGATAAAGCACATATACCTGAAACCCAGATTTGATGTAGTTTCGTATCAGAGAGATTGCTATAATGGAGAGCCTTATAATGAATGTAGACTGATTGCAGGATTTGGGTTCAGATAAAATTCTCCCCTTTACATTGCAAGTGTTTTGAGAAACCACACAAAAACCCCCTGAAACCCAGTTTTGGAAATTTTTATGGCCTTCATTTCACGGGAACTCTCAAGGTAGTCTTAAGATAGGGTTCCCTAAACTGTATGGACCACCAGCAGCAGGAAAATATTACTGCTGCTTTTCTGTGCCTCCTCGTGAACACGTGTGCAATTAAAATTTTTCCTCTTGCCAGTGACTAAATAGAAAAATACGTCTGAGAAATCCTTGATGTAGAGCTTTTTAGGATCAATCTTTTTCAGAAAATGGAAGGCCTAACTTTTTTTTAATGACTTAGTTAACAATGAGCAGAGTTTTCACCAAATAAATGAGCTTGCAACTCTATATTCTGAATTTTAGCAAGCTGCAGGGAAAATAAGATTAATGGTTCACGCTCATAGCAGTTCACAGACAGACTCTCTAGAGTAGATGGGATAAAAAGGTATTTCTGCTAATAATTAACCTTCCTGGTGAGTTTATTAGTGAGAGTGTCAGGCGAAACCGTAAATGAGTTCTTCTCAAATGCGTTACTTCTACAGACTCACAATAAAGCAGCATATCATGTACATTCATTATAATTAATATCCAGTCTTAATTATTGGAGGATTTACCTCACTGAAGACCTAAGGTATGCATTAATCTGCTACCACACAAGTTTTGAAGTTTCAATGCAGAATTAAAATATAGACCAAATCTCCAAATATATTCACTGACCAAAGCATCAGTATCAATTCACACCTCATCATGTCCCTTATAACTAGTTTTGATACGTAAGTACTATTTGAAAGGCATTTTTTTAAAGAATTAAATGTTACGATTGAAAATGCCAATAATGGTAAGTAGAAAACTGAAACTGTGTAACAAATGGCAGTATCAAGGGAAAATTTTTACCTGTTTTTAAAAACCAAGTCTGCACTATTATTACGTCTTTTAAAATTGTGAATTCTCTTTAGTATAGAACGCTATGTATTTTGGAGCACTTTCTGTACCTTGTTATCTTGGCTTTTGGTAGAATTCCATTTGCTGCTATCTGTATTTTAAATAGGATGAAGCTAATATCGCTAAACTAGAGTTTTTATAACAGAATAGATTAATGCTCTGATTTTCCACCTTTGGATATCTAAATACAAATTATGTTTATTAGTGTTTATTAAATTGCTAATTTTTTTCCAGCTTAATTTTCATAAGCAATAGTAACTATCATTTTTACAGTACTGTAAATTTTAATAGAGTATAAGTTGCAGCTAAAGACTTCTCAAAATACCCATGTGAAGTTTAAGAACTACAACATGGTGTTTGATTCCATGGTTCTCACTGCTTTTTATAGTCTTTGCAAAAATAGTTAGGAAGCTGTTTTAATGAGTAGCCATGGATTTCCCTATTTGTCACGTTCTGAGGAGAATATGTAGTTGATGCAGTACTAGTATAGTAATAGCTCATTTTTCTCATTCTGCATTTGCCCACAGTGAGTGGGAAATGCAGGGACATTGCAAGGACTTGGCAGAATCGGGTCAGAGCCACTCTGATTCCTCAGCAGTGTCCATGGAACTGCAGCACTTGTATTTTAGCCTTTTACAAAAACGTGACTGGGGAAGCAGAAAAATATATTGCTATTTTCTTGCGCTACTGATTCTGTCCATCTGTAATAAGTGCAAATACCATAAATACTGCATCAATGGTACTATTTTGCAAAGATTAAAAGCTATTATTGACAGTTAGAGTGGTGAGAGAAGACATACTGAAAATGTTGAATGTGAAAAAAGTATGGTGTCTGCTGCTTTTTAAGAGTCTGACATAATGCCTGTCAGGTTCATACCAGTAATACTAGATGATTACCTTTATGAGAATGTCATATACACAGTTTTAAGTAAAAGCAGAGACAAATAAAATAACTTCAACATATTTTTTTAAATATCAGGTTTCAAACTTGCTGTATATCACTATGGTAGCAAAGCAATGAGAAATATGTAGGAAAAAGAGTCTGAAAGACCCTCTACAGAATTCATATATTTGCAGAAAGTATATGAGTTCTAAGGGCTGTGAGACACTGATTGAAATTTAATGCTTCAGACTTTTAGTATTAAGTTGATTTTACCTTCTGTAAAGCCCCAATCCTCTACTGAGTTTTACTTTGGAAAGGAGCTCTTAAGATTCTCTGAAGCTGTTCTACTCAAAGCCGTATACTGGGTCTCCACTCGTTTGGAATCCAGTAATGATGGTGAAACTGGTTTCATCCATGAAACTAATGATGTTTTCAAATCACGCCACATTGATCTTGAACATCTACTTGCAGATTTTGGACAATTTGAAGGCAAAAGGTACTCGAGGAGTTACTATCCTTCCTCTTTATGAGATGTGTACTAGGAAGTGTAATAATATGATTAAGAGACAGTCAACACCTGATCAGTCATCAGATTTTCAGATGAACTGCTTGTCAGTATTTTTTGTTG
Organism: Steatornis caripensis; assembly: GCA_013398225.1. Lineage (NCBI taxonomy): Eukaryota > Metazoa > Chordata > Aves > Caprimulgiformes > Steatornithidae > Steatornis > Steatornis caripensis. The sequence goes on from VZSC01015655.1 coordinate 7,792, forward strand.
GAAATATATGGTATTATTGACCTGGGTTTCTTTTGGATTCATTTGTGCAATCAGTGATTAGGTGGAGGAGGAAATACCCATGGAATTCATTCAAAATGGATACACACGATACCTAGTCTGATAAATTTCCTGTAATATAAACAGCTGCCTTTACAAGTGCTCAGAGTTTGATAAAATGCAAAAAAATCCAATAATTTAAGAGTTTGGTTAGAATAGTGTGAAACACTCTTCTAATATCAGTCTTTAGCTATTTAGCAAGTATCATTTGTGGTGGTCATGGACAGTAAGGGTGGATTTTAATAGTTGCTAGGGCTGTCATTTTGTCAAGTCAGCATGTGATTGGTTAAACAGTTCTTTTTATGAAGTTTCATTTTGCTTCATCAAACTTAGCAACTTGTAATGCTAGAAAAAGCTTAGAACTAAGTGGAAAAATGTCTATTTTTACCTGTCAGAAGCTGCCAGGAAACACTGGGTGCTGCCTGGCCAGGAGGAGGATTGGTCTCTTTTGGCTACCTTAACTGTTTGTTTAACTTAACCAACGTGTTTGAAGGAATTGTTCCCCAGATTTTATAACAGCAAAGAATATGGGAGAACTATAGCAAAATGTAGGAGAGAAATGAGTGTTCAAGGTACATAGCACCCTGTAAATGTATCTGATGTAAAATTAACATATCTTCTAAGAATTTTTTTCTTGTGTTTCCTTTTTAATTAATATCAGTATTGCAGATATTGTTGAATAAGTGAGACTTTTCCTACTCTGGCAATTTAGCCAAATATTTAAAAGACAATATTTAATGATCTGTAAATAATTTATTTTTTCTATAAGGAGGACAAATACAAATAACATCAAATAAATGACTCAAATACATATACTTCTTCCTATAATTTGTACTTCATTTTATAGAGGTTTTTTTTTAATTCAGAGTATTCAAACTACAGTTTCTGAGAAATGGATCCTTAATTAAACAGAAAAAGTTCCCTGCTCTGGCAACTTCACTGTTCACAGGTGGAGTAATATTGTATGGAGAAAAGATGCAGAGTTTAAAAATGACTGATAAAAAAACTTGTGCTAAACTGTATCTGGAAATCAGTGAATTCAGTTGAATATTCAGTTGAAAAAAATCACACACAGTGCTGCTTTAATAGATTCATGAAACAAAAGAGATGGCCTAAGACAGTGTCTCTTTCCTGGAATCTCTGACTTCAGAACATTATTCTCCTTTCATGCCTTAAAGCTACAAGGCTTTAGGGAAAGAGTCCATTATTTTTCACAGTCTTGGGAACATTCACTGAAGCATACAAGCTATGAAGTGTGTGAGGTTATTTTAGAACATATATTGTAAAGGAGAGGTGTAGTGTATTATAGGCAATTGTGTGGAAAGGTCATTAGATGTATTGTCTATACTGTTGTAAAATTTTTACTATAATACTTCTTCAGAACACTGGATTGATGCTGTAACAGAAAAAATGAAGAGCATAAGTGTAACTAGAAAGATTGCTACTTCGTTGGGGTTTACACCTTTCTATTTCTTTTTTGCCCACTTCCATTTAGTTCCCTCAGATGTGTTTTTTATAAATTCACTGTGGAAAGGATTTTATGAATATTTAGGAAAAAGACAGCCTGCTACTCTGACTGTTGATTGGTTCAATACTACAAGCAGCAAAGTGAATGCCACGTTCATTGAGGCATCCAACATACAACTCAAACTATCAGGTAGGTTCAGATATTGGTGTTAAAAAACTGTTCTTCTAATTTTTTCATCTGTTCAGTTTTGTTGTATTTTCTACCAAACACAAAATGAAACAAAACCTTTGTTTTCACTAAAAGTATTTTTCTGCTTATTTTGCAAAAGGAAAAGTACTTATGTAATGGTCTGCACATATTTCAGTCAGTTTGTATGCAGTCATGCATCTATTTTTCCCCTTACATTTCAAATAAATATTGAGGTAGTTTTTTCATCTCTGACTGTTGGATAGTATTGATGTGTTGAACTCATAGGTAATATTGGAGCAGCAGACGAAGTATATTTTGGCATTATTCAATAGTGATTGATATCTTCTTTAAAACAATACGGTCTTGATAATAGCATAACATAAAATAGGCACAGATAATTAAATAACTTAGTAAATTATGCATACCTTTTAATCAACTTCGTGCAATCCTTTCTGCAAATCTGACTGTGAAGTTTTGATTTAGCCTCTGATCACAGTTATATTTGAAAAGAGCATGATCATCTATCAGTACTTTTTCAGGTCAAGAGTTCAGAAAGAATTGCAGTAGTTGGCTGCCAAACAGCAAATTTTCTTTCACTGCAATATCGATATTTACTGTAGCAATATACTGTTGTGATGTGTGTAAAATCTGATTTCTTCCAGAAAATTCCAGGCAAGGAATTCTATCCGTATTCAGAATTATTGAAACATTGTATGAAAAGACAAATATTCTTGTCCATTTACATATAAAATTCAACAGTACAAAACCATCTTTGTATTCTGTTATCAAATACAGTGTGGGCAAAAGATCAGTAAAATAAAATCCTGTTATTACAGCACTTTAAATGTTTTTTTCGAAGCTATAAAATTATGTTATTACAGAATATTTTCTACAAAATATTTTAGTTCTAAAGTAATATACTTAGCTTGGAAAGAATATTTGAAAAAAATGGTTGAAAAACTGTAAAAGGCATGTATTACCTCTTTTATGTTAATAGGTGTTTACAAGAAAGAAGAAGCCCATTTACTCTTGAAAGTTTTTCAGATTAAAGGACCTAGTGACATTTTTGTAAGCAAGTTTGAAAATGACAACTGGGCACTGGATGGTTATGTAAGTAACCAGGGTGCTATGGATAAAGCTTGCTCAGTTTAAAGTTTGAAGTAATTTGTCATTTCCTATATAACACTGTCTAACGTTTTATATTACAAATATGAAATACAGCACTCTAGATGTAGTGTAGAGATCACGTTATTTTTCTTCTCAAAAATATGTATACCAACTTCTATCTACCACATTCCTATTAGAATTTTTAGTTTACTAAGGGTAAGGTGGAGTGAAGCAGTGCATTTTGCCATGGTTTTGCCTTGTTTTCTTAGATAAGAATGGGAATTTTACCTTTAGAAATATTGTCCTTTTTTTTAAGTAGTTAACTGTAATAAAATGACATTTAATCTTGAATAAAAAGTTATTTTACTCTTTGCAGTTCTCCTTTGTGCTTCATGATGCTTTCTATGAAAAATAATTTAAAATCTGACAATTCAGTGGACTTCTATATCCATATACTAATTCAATTATATGTATGCCAGTTGAAGAATTTTTAAACCCAGTAATATACATCAGATATTTTAAAGTCATTCCAGATGTTTTGAAACTTTAATACTGTTGCAAACTTAAAATCATAAATATTGTATAAGCGTAGAGCGCTCACTAATATTTTAAAGGATAAAAGTAAAAGTCTGTGCACGATATATCTATTTTAAGTCAGAAAAACAAATGGCTACACATTCTTATTTATTTGTTTCAGAAATCTTTTTTCTGTTCCAACATATTCTAGGTATCATCAGGGCTTGAAAGAGGTATTTTTACCTATCAAGGTGAAATACATGGAAAAGACTTTGGAAAATTTATGCTCCAAAGGCAAGGTAAATGTGTTTGTAGAGCTTTAATATCTATAATCGGTTTGAGTCTTGCAAGAGTGAATTCAACAAATGACTCTGCTATCTAGCTGAAGTAGATGTGTTTATTTCATGCCATTGCTATTATAAAAAATATAATGAAATATGCATATATGAAATATACAGTTCAAATCCCAATTTAACTCTGCTTAACATGTTACTATCTCATGTTTTCTAGTATAGTAACCTAATAAGATGACTATAGGATGTTGTTAAAGAGAATGCCATTGCAACTGCTTGCTTTTCTGCAAATGTCTTTTTCAAACTAACAGCGGTGTCACACAATGCAAAGATGTTTTCTGCTCAAATGTATAAATTGCTGTCAGAATCATATAAGAAATTAAAAGGACAGAAACAACATTGATTTTAATAGTGTCATTTGGAGAGTGCTTGTTGCCGGTGGATGTTTTCATATAGAATATTTTCATAGAATTCTACTTTGTTATCAAAAATATGAAATGAGTGACAGGTATATATTACAGTTATGGACTCAAGTGCTTCAGCAGCTGGTGAAGAACTAGTTATTTTACTCATAAAATAATTTTGTCATAAAAACTAATAAAACATTTACTCGTGAAATATTTATTCATAAAATTGTTTTGGCAAATACCAAGTGTAGGTATCTGTATTTCCTGATCTGGAACTACTACAGAGTGGTCAAAGCACGGTACTACAAAGCAAATTACAGGGTTAGGAGTAGGAGTCAGCCAATATATCTACACCAGACTGTATCTACATTTTATAGATTACATTGGTTCCATTAACTTCATTGATGCTGTACCCAATGCCCTTTAAACTTCTGCCAAATCTCCCTTGTATTTTTTTGCTCTATTAACTGCTGTAATAGCAGTTATCCAATGGATTTTCTCATCTTGGCCAGCTCTCAAATTGCTATATATTAAGGTCACACGGGGTAGAAACCTTACTCTTCAGAGTCTCAGCTTCAGAACTGCCAATTACTGAAGCCAAATAGAATTTCAGTCTTCAGAGCAAACTCTTGTGTGGGACAGATTGTTTGTCTTGCTGTACTTTCATGTAATCCTTATCACTGTGATAACTAAGCTATTTGTTCTTCCTGATTTTAACAAGCACATGGTAAAGGTAGAGCATCAAGATATGTTCAAACATCTGTTGTGTGTAGCAGCCTTTAATATCTCAAAACAGTGACAGTATGGTTTGTTGGTTTTGTTCACAGTGTGTGTGCATGTTTTTGCTGGGTTTTTTTCTTAAGACGGGCCAAAAAAGATATCCATGGTTTGCCAGCTACCTAATAAAAGTTTGGATCCATGTGTTTTAGCAGTGAAATCAATAACTCAATGGGGTAAATGAAGAACAAGCAGAATGACAATTCGACAATTATAGCATTCTCCAGTTGATGTATTCTACAGTAGTGGAAAACATTTTCCATATCACCATTTAGAGTTGCAATATGAAAATTTATATATTTCCAAGGCTAGTAAGGAGCCAAAGTGTCCAAGTTACACATGCATTCCTATGATGAAGGCCTCTCACTTTCAGCTTTGACATCTCAGCAGAACACTTACTACAAATGCAGATACTGTTCTTTTAGAAGATTTCTTTATGTGATTCCTAAATAGGCATTGATTTTTTTCTATAGGTTGCTTGTTCTTTATTGGAGAACTTACAGCTAAAAGGAAACAGCAAATTTCCAGCCAACACAGGTCCTAATACTTGTTCATAGACTCTCACATTCAAGGATAACTCGCTTTGTTTTTAAAATCTGTTCTGGTCATGAATATTCTGCTGAGATAATTCTGCAGATCTCTTCTGTCCACCAGCTGAAGACTTAATATATATCCATTTCTTCAGGAAGTTTTTGCTGCCTTTACGCTAAGCCAGAAGTATGCATAAACTATGTATGCAGTGGTGCATACATAATGCAATATGAAATTATTCACCTGCAAGCATACTTCAACGAACAGCATTTACTGAGAAATACCTGGTTAAGTGTGAAAGACTAATCTCTTTAATGGAAGAATTCACTATCACATAATACTAGAGAAAGTCCAGGCTCAGTGGATATGCCCAGTCTTGGAACTTAATGACATGAAAACAGAAAGAACTTCTGTTTCTAAGGACTGTTTATCCTCTTTCAGAAGCAATTCTGTTTGCTTGTAGCCATAGAGAGTGACCCAAATGTCAGAGATCTCTGTTATCAATCTGCCAAAAGAATTAGAATTGTATCTGAGCCTGCTTAAGGGTCCCAAGTTGTGACACCAAATTATTTAACCTGTTTTGCTACATAATCAGTCATAGCTGGGTTTTTTTGTCTGTTATGTTTTAATAACCTGAGCTCTAAAGGCTTCAAGTCTGCATCTGGGTTGTTTCTGTAATTGCTCAGTGCCTGTGCCTCCCCACCAAAGTTCTAGAAGATGTTTATTCTAAAATCTTGGCCTTGCTCATTCCAATCTGGACTGTCCTTTAAAATTGTATGAAAAAGTGACTTTGTAAGAAGAAAAACTTACTTCACCAAATGGTTATTTTCCTATATTTATTTCCTCTGGTGAAATAAAATGACCCACTTACTTCCTTTTTTTTTCTTTGAAGTACTTTTTTACATATAATATATGTAAAAAATATGAGGTAACAAATATTGAAAAAAATTAAATATAAATGTGCATTTGTGATATATTAGATCAATGGATGAGAAATACATTATTGTGTCTTGAAACTGATCAACTCTTAAAAGCGTTGAACATCATGAGACATGTGAATTTTAAATTTCACTCTATAAACATGTCATCCTTCGTCTCCAGATCATTTCACACAATTTTCATCATTTATGAAGAAACTCTACATCTAAACAGGATACTCACCGCTTCAGAGTACAAAATGATTATGCATTAGCTAATGTGCATGTAGTTAGCTAGGATTAATGAGCTATGAGACTGTATATTAACATACTTCTCACATCCAGTGAGGTACTCAAAGAGTCTTTGCTATCCAGCAATCACATGAAGAAGGTCCAGCCTCTTGCTCCTTGGAAGCTACTGGTTTGCTTTCTGTCTCGGTATTTTTTCTCTTTAATCCTTGAGCTGCTAACCATCCTTGTCTCAGAAATTGCTCTTGTACCTGTAATTCTGCTTTTCTTATCATGCATGGCTTTCGCTGTCACACTTTTTCCTACTTGAACAGCAGTTCCCTTAGTAGAACTGAAACATTCTGTACTGATGCCAGACAGTTGTAACCCTGGGCTAGGAGTTCCAGGGAAGATGCATTTGAAAGCTCCAAACAGTGATAAGGAAGTGCTCTTCATGTATATTTTCTTACAAAAAGTATTATTTTCTAGTATGTATAAAGGAGAAAACTCAGTAACCATCTAAAGGGCAGAAGTACACATCTTCCATAATAATGATTTCACTGTGTATTATTGGAATTTGAACTTAATTTGTCTGCTGCTGGTTTTAGGAGGATAAAGAGCCCCCTCTTATTCTGTGACATGTTTAAAAAACATTTATAATCTTACTGAATATCCCTATATTAAATAATATGTTTCCTGTTTTTTTGGGTGGGCTTTTTTTGTGTTTTTTTTTTTTTTTAAATCTATTACCATGCAGATATTTCCACTTTTCTGGTTTTAGCTGTGGTAGCAATCAATACATAAATTAAAGGAGTACAATAGGCTTTCCCATTTCTCATCATGATAATGCTGTCAGAAGAAGTACAAAGTTCACATCAGGATATGTTTAATCACAAACAGCTCTGAAAATGACTGTAATGAACAGAGTAGACTATGTTGAAGTTACATTGAGTCTCATACATGAATAAAATTAATCTTAGCCAGAATTGCAGCGAATTTCCTCTTCCATAATGAAAAGCACACTCAGTGCACAGCCCAAACCTGGTCAACCCTTCTCCAATACCAATTAAAGATTGTAAACTTCAGTTAAAAATTTCAAGCTTGGTTGCCCTAGATGTGGTACTTCAAAAACTGTAGAAATACAAAGTATTCAATTACCTCCAACAGGAGTTTTGAGTACTAAGTATTAAATGTGGGTCAGTTTTCAGAGATAACTTAAAAAGAAATTATCTATATCTAAGTTTATGCCTAGGTTTTGCTGTTCACCTTCACAAAAAAAAAAATTTCAGTTTTAAAAAAAAATCCGTACCGAAATTTCATACCAATAATTGCTTATTATGAATTTTAAATTATTGTTTTCTTTTAGCTGAATTCTAATTCATAATTTTTCTACTACTTTAAAATGTATCTATCATATGTGCCATGATAATAGCTTTGAGATGTAAATCAAGAGTTCATTGATCATACACATTTCTGTTTTCTTCGGTACATGGTTAGAATTTTAAATGAATTAGAATATTAATTGTAGATTTTTACTGATATAAGCTGACTACAATGAATTTGGTCATTACCACTGTTTTTATTAGTTACTTCAAATAATTGGAAAAACAGCTGGGGATTGTGATGGTAAAGGATGAAGACAGATAACTGCATACAGTTTTTTAAACTTCTGTCACTTCTAACCAGTAAAAAATTCGAAAGGAGCATTTAGGTTAATGTTCTTCTTAAACTTTTCTTAACTGTGGTAAGTACTTGATTCTGTCTTTAATTTAGAATGGTTGGAAAATGTCCGGTACATTTGCAATACAATACAAATACATAAAATTATGCCAATGGGCCTTCAACACATTGAGTGTTGGAACAAATACTGGATTACTAAAATCCAAGGATTTTTATAATACCCTGGTTCTCCTCTAAAATAGTTCAGTGTTAGTTAAGATACTCCACAGTAGTGTGATAAAGCTCATAGCATGATCCCAACTACCACAGCAGTAGGTTTATTAATTTGAAAAGGTTAGCCTTCACCAGTTCTGCAGAGAAATATACAGGAGCCTGAAAGGTGACAGAAGATTAAGGCGGTGAAAAACATTCAATTTTGTCATGTTTAGTGACCAAATCTGGCAATTCTGAAATTCCTAGAGGGGTTGTCTTCATTCTAAAGAGGACTTAATTGCTTCCTAGATTTTAATATGTATTGTAAAATAAATTGCACAAAATGTATTATAATATTAGCAATTGAAGCATGTAACTTTAAAAAATATCTAGCAGAACAAAACCACGTTGTTCCTCTTTCACATTGAGCTTGAAGTGCAAGAAATCATAGGAGAATTGTTTGCTTCTGGCTCAGTTTTGCAACTTAGGTATTTTAGTACACTGCTGAAAGCAGTGCAATGGCTTTGTCTCTGCTATGGCTCGTCTGTGCCAGCATCCTAAAAAGACTGATTGATGCTGTTGCCATCAATGAGGGAGTCATGGTGTTTCAGATAGTGTGTACTGGTGGGTTGGAGCATTTCTGAGCGGTAAACACCAGTGTCTCCTATTCTTCTCTTGTAACATCAGCAAAAATATCCCAGAATAGCAAGCCCAGGTATCTGTCTCAGCCCCATCCTCACTGTATTTTCCGTCTGTCCTGGTCTCTCCTTGCATAGGATCTATATATTGCTTTCTGAAGAGTTGTGAGTTCAAACTGGCAACATGAAATTGGCTCTCAAAATACATTTCTTTTTCTATAAAAAAATTCTATATTTTTCACTATAAAATTATTTTTCATCCTTCACAATTTGAATTGTCAAGATGGCCACCTATCTAGGCAATTTAATAATGTTTCTGTGCTAATGGAAAAATGGGTTCTGCAAAATGCCTTATGGTCTGAGTTATCTGCTTGTCCACAACAGGAACCAAGCGAGGCTATGCCACAGGTGACCACATTTGCATTCTCTGCACCTCAGTTTTATCCCAGTACAAGTCCATCTGCCACAGGCTCTAAAACACACTCATGTCTCACTCCTGAAAGGGAGCTGTAAAGCAGCGAGGACATGCACACAGGTGCACAGATTTACGAATGCTGTTGAGCTGAGCAGAACCACTGTGGTTTATCTCAGTTACCTCAGTTCTCTCTTCCTCTTTCTTTGCTGCGTGTTTCTCAGCTGAATATTAAGGCTGCAAGCACAGAATACTTTTTACAGTATTAACAATTTCCTTTTTTTGTAGAAGATAAATGGCTTAACTTTATTAAATTAGTTACTCATGAGAAGTGTAGGTCATAATTATTTTTCTTGCTGAATAGTGTTTTCAAATGATTTTGATAGTTATTGATACATTATTAAATGGTGTTAAGTTTTATGCTATGATATTGCATGCTGTTTATTTCATGTTTTTAAATAGAATTATTGTATCAAGACACCATTTTCTGTCATTCTTGAAAAAAAACCTGTGAGATAGAAAACTTGGGAATTTTATTTCTGCCTTTTTTTGTTTCATTTCAGGTCCTTTAAGTGCAGACACAGACCTTTCAAATCACTATTATGGCACAAACAGCAGTTCTGTTGCAGCTGCCATCCTGGTACCATTCTTTGCTCTAATATTATCAGGGTTTGCATTTTACCTCTACAAACACAGGTATTGTAAATGTTATTTATTCCATAACTTAATAAGCTTTTTGTTTTGATTTTGATAGGTAAATGTAACTAGAGAACACAATACTAAAGGTTTCAATAGTATCTTTTCTCTAGAAAGACAAATATTTCTATGTATTCCACGAAGGGGTTCAGTGCAGGGCAGTTCTTAATGATGAACAATTAGATAAATGATTTACTGTGTTAAGGAGCAAAGATCTAGCAGCCTTCTTGGTTCGTTAGGCTGAATCAGATTGAAATCCCAGGTCACATGTTTTATTCTTTCAATTTAATGCTTTATTAAATTGAATGTATGCTGCTGCTTTCAAAATGCTTATGAGTATTAATTACACAAGCTGAAAAATCCGTAAATCCCACGAAAGAACTGCCCATAATGAGACTGCTTACATGCTGAATAAGCTAGTGGATACTGCCACAAGTGGCATCACTTCAGCTCGTAAGAAATTTTTATATGTCATTAGATTATAGAATAAATCCAACCGTCTTGTCTGAAGTTTGGTTTAAAAGCTGATATCTGTGTATCTATTGAATATTTGTTCATTCTGAGTGCTAGTTGGCTAGAGTTTTCTGGTTCAATTCTTATTTTTTTGTACTGAGCTACAATACTTTCTGACGTCCTTGTGTTATTTGCAGTTTGCAAAATGATGTTTAACAGATTTTTAATAACATACACTTAAAATTTCTATAATCATGATACCAAGAGTATTTTCTGATTATAAGAAATAACAAGGACAAACTGAAGTCCACCATTGCCCTGTGATGGACTGAACTGTCTACCTACCTCAGCCTTAGATGATTTAGGAAAAAGAAATTACAGTGGGGCTTGAACTTGTGAACTCCAGTTAAAATTACACACGTCCAGAAATGTAATATAGCCTTTCATTGGAAAAACTGCTCAGGAAGAGCTATGAACTCTGTCTCAGAACATGTTATTGTAAGATGCCTTTCTGATGCCTGCAGATCTGCATTCTCAGCCAGCTCTTGTTCTACAGTGGGGGGAGTATAAAGACCAACATGAAAGCACAGGCATTCAGATAGGGCGAAGATATGGATCGTAAAGGGAACATTGCTGTCACTTTACTCTTGGAAAGAGGAAGCAAACTCTAAGAAAAATTTAATAAAACTCTATTCATAGAATCATAGAATGGTAGGGGTTGGAAGGGACCTGTAGAGATCATCTAGTCCAAACCCCCTGCTAAAGCAGGTTAGCCTAGAGCAGGTTGCACAGGAATGCATCCAGGCGGGGTTTGAATATCTCCAGAGAAGGAGACTCCACAACCTCTCTGGGCAGCCTGTTCCAG
>VZSC01015655.1:26378-42152 GCA_013398225.1 Steatornis caripensis
AAAAAAAAAAAAAAGACGGGGAGGGTGCAGGGGTGGGGGTGGGAAAGAGCGCCGGCATTATGATCAAGTCAACCTAATTTTCATTCCCAGTATTTCATTCTACCATTTCACTACATGCTGCTGTGACATGAAGTAGGTGCAAAAGAACTTTTTGTACAGAGATATATTTTTTATGAAGAATTTGTAAAATTATTAAATATGCTGTACTTTTTTGATTAATGTAGGTAAATTGTTAAAAATAAATGTTTTTACAATACAAAAAATTGTAATTTTCCCAATAATGTAAAATTTACCATCTTTAGCCTATTTTCAGTTCTGATCCTATTACACATGTATTAATATTAAAGTGGCCTGTTAAAAAATAAACACTATTCTCTTTGACAAAAAAAACTACAAAAGATTGTAATATAGCCTGCGCAATGCCACCTACCTTGAAAGCAAAAATCAGAGTTCTAATTAAATATTTAATTTTAGATTTTCAGCTTTTGTGTGATGTATTCTTATCAACTTTTTTTCTTTCTATTTACTTTTATGCTTTTAAATCTCAGATATTGATTTTGTCATTACATTAGATTGTTCAGTAGAATCTCAATCTTACCATTTTAAGTTCACAAGCATTATGTAACTCGACAAAAATTTTCAGGTGCTGTCTAGCAAGATGAGATTTACCTACTGTTATCTTACACTTATTCAGATTTTTAAGTGGGACTTAGGCTCCCAGCTCATTTAGTTGTTTTATACAAAATAACCTGTTTATTATTCCACAAGCTTGCATCCTATCTGTGGAAGTGATGGATCACATGGAACCAAAGGTATTTCCACTTCTATCTGAGAGCTAGTTTTGCTGTCACTTATTTGTACATTCTTCTACTGAAATGAAAAAGCTTACAGACATAAAGCCACATATATTAGTGTTTTCAAGATCAAGACCTGAAATTCTAAACATTTTTTTAAAAAATTGTTTTACTCTGTATTTGTGTAAAAGACTTATGTATTTGATATACTTGTTGACAGCTTAAGAAAGAATGACTCATGCTTCAAGAATATTCTACCCATTATTCCTTTGGGAATCAGTGGTAGTATATGAATGTGGTTCGCTTTTCAAAAAAATTAAAATATGTGCATGTCCTTCCTTCCTTTCTCATCTTTACGATCTATCCTGGTAATACAGTATCTTATATATAGTTTTTAACGTTCTCATCTCTCAGAATGATCTGACACTTTCCTTCTGACACTAAGCTATAAGCAATAATCACCAACACTATTAATCATAGAATGGTAGGGGTTGGAAGGGACCTCTAGAGATCATCTAGTCCAAACCCCCTGCTAAAGCAGGTTAGCCTAGAGCAGGTTGCACAGGAATGCATCCAGGCGGGTTTTGAATATCTCCAGAGAAGGAGACTCCACAACCTCTCTGGGCAGCCTGTTCCAGTGCTCTGTCACCCTCACAGTAAAGAAGTTCCTCCTCATGTTCAGGTGGAACTTCCTGTGTTCCAGTTTGTGCCCATTGCCCCTTGTCCTGTTGCTGGGCACCACTGAGAAGAGTCTGACCCCGTCCTCTTGACACCCACCCTTTAGATATTTGTGAGCATTGATCAGATCTCCTCTCAGCCTTCTCTTTTCCAGGCTGAACAGACCCAAATGCAGATATCAAGGCATTCTCTAACATCTTACCTCTCATCACAATCAATCTACTGAAGTGAACTATTCTTCTTTTCACTATTGCCAAACTGCAGTGCTAGCTTTTGAAAATTATTTCTCCCTATGATCTACTGAAAAAACGTAACATGGTATATTTATTTTTGGATACTAAACAAACCATTTATAACAAACAAATCTTTTATTTGTGTTGAGGGTACAGTTATGTAAGAGCTACTCTCAGTTGAATCTGTAAAGAACAAAAATACTTGTTTTTCAGCTGGCATCTGCTAGCTCTGTAGCAGCAGTGAGGTCATAAACAGTATCAAAGGGATAGCATACCTATTGGTATGATTTACTCAAAATGGAAAACACTTTGTTTTAAAGCTGCTTTTAATTTTGAACTCCAATAAACTACATTAAATACACAGCTACATGTTTTAGCATGGTTACTAGCTCAAAACCACAGGAAGAGGTTGTCTGCAGCATACTGCCTTTAAACAATTAGAATAAATTACTTTTAAGCATGTGTTTATAACACACAAAAAGAAAAAAAGTGATGCTATAGGGAGCCATCCAAGAGGCCTTTATTTTTTTTTTAGAGTCAACAGTAAAGCAGTGTTACAGTTTCAAAACCTTGTCAGTGACAGTCTTCTAACACAAAATTCTTTCCAAAGAGCACAGGTTCGTAGGTTGGACCTCACTGTGGCAGATGATAAAATCAGTGGCTGACATCTGCCTAGTAATTAGTTATCAAGACTTGATTATGTATGATGTCAAGAAGTAGAAGATCTTCCTAAACAGTTATATTTGTTTATATAAATTATATAAAATTAGACATATATAGTAAATATATAGAGATGTGAATATGCTTGGAGGGTAATCCACAAGGTAACATTTTTGAACAGTTTTGAAGTGTTTAACTTTCACATGTGTTTGTTGCTTGGTAGACGTTTCACCGTGAAGTTATGTGCCCACATTCCATGAAGAAATTATGAGAGGTAAGAATTTGCATGTGAGATCAACAGAGGCCAGCAAGCTGAGTGGAGCCAGCTGTACTAATCAGTAAGAAATACTAAGGCAAGAAGAATGCTTAAGCATCTCGCTTTTGGCCTGAATAACATAAATCTTTCCACTAGGATTTATAACAGAAATCACTCAAAGTTGGGCAGATTAGTCATATAAGTTCTTTTTTTCATCAGGAAGCCCCAAAACACAATGGATAGAGTGGTCAAATTAGACATGGAAGATCAGAGTTCAGATGACAGCTTCTTTAGCTTAAGGAGAAACACCAGGTTGTTCATCATAAAGATTCCTACAAGCACTCAGCTGTTGAAAGCAGTTGCTGGGAAATTATTGTTACCTCTCTTTCTCCTTGAAGTGCAGTATTTCACCTAGTAAAATCTTCCAAGAATTCCTTTTGGGTCATGCCTTGCAGACAAAATATGTAGGTAGCATTCCTAGTTTGGAATCCTTTTAACCATGGTTTATGTAACTTGCCACAAAGAAGAAATATATGCGCCTGCTAATCTTGACAGCAATAAAGGCTGGTACTTAACTGGGTTGAAGATCAAAAAGCAGCTGGAGGAGGGTTTCAAGGATATATATATTCTGAGCTCAGGAAACAAATGTCAAATAGAAACGAAAGACATCTTTGTATCTTGATGTACCAAAAGCGTGAATTTAGTCATGCTGTGAAAGAACACAAGTAAAATTCACTCAAGGGAAAAGATTAGACAGAAATGCAAACAAACAAATGTCTGAATCAAATAACTTTAACAAGATTTTTTAAAGTGTAAAAACTCTTAGGACCACTTAAATGAACAGTTTAGACACCAGACTGGCTTTGCAATGAAATGATGTTGTAAACAACATTAGAAGTGCATTCTAAGTAATTCAAGATTGGAAAAATATAAGTATCAACTGAATACATGGACATAGGTAACAATAAAAATAAGATTAGAAACTTGTTAAAGGAAACTAAAGATATCAGAAAAAAGGTCCATAGCTGCTGGTTCTTGAAATAAGGGAATTCTTTTTTAAATGTGAGGAATGAAAGAAATTTGTTTAAGTAAATATTTACTAACAGCAGTGAATGGAGATAGAGATAGCAAACAAGAATAACATAAATATTTGATACTTACTAGAATTTTTCACCTTGAATTTTGTAATTGAAAAGAGATAATGTTAGATATTTACTTCACTTAGAGATTACATAGTACTAGCCAGACTATTTGTAAGTGGGAAGGGTTTAAGCAACAAATGATAGACAAACATTTTTAAAAATCAGAAACAACACAGAACTTGTACCTGTTATTGCTGAAGAAATTATCAGAGTCATTCTTGACCATGAAACAATTTTGAGTCTGCCTTGGTTAATAAAGGGCATGCCAGATGCCTGGAGAAGTGCTATTATTGTGCTAAAAATTTTAAAAAAATTAAAAAATTAAATCCCAAAAAACTCAGACAAAACAAATTACTATTTATTGTAATATTAAAATTTGAGGGGGGGAAGAAACCTGCTTGAGATCCTTTTGATAGAAAATAAAATGAGAGGTAAAATCTTTTCAACACATTTTAAAGACAACAGTTCTTGTCACCCAAATGTCATTCAGTTCTTGAAAGCCTGATTGATTGATAACATGACTACTTACGTATTAAATTAAAAAAAAGAGACAACTGATCTAGTAGCACACAATTAACAAATAGAAAAAGAAAATATCAGTAATTACACAAGAAGTTGATTAAGAAATATCCCTCAACCAGACAACAGGGAATTATGAATGAAAAAGGCAGTACTGGAGAAAGTCCATGGGTCTACTGTTAGGCCTGATGCTGCTCAACAGTGACATGTAAGTAAGGATAAAACTTGTTGAAAAAAGGTAGATAATACAAGCGATTGCAGGACGATAAATGATAATGAAGTCATGTGACACAACTTGGTCTGGTTGGTAAGTCTATTTAATCAAAGTGTTTTTAAAATAACCTCAAGAATAGATGGAAGTAAGAGATAAGGACATTGAGGCCATCTTTATAAAATGAATATTAGATCCTGAAAAGTAGTATCTCAGAAGAAGATTTACAAGCATGTTAACTATGATGCTGCTGCAAAGTTTGAGGTTTTGAATCACTGGATATAAAATAAGAGTACTGAACAGGAATAGAAAAGTGATTTTTAGTCTCACTGCATGTGAGCTGTATTAGCATCTGCATATATTTCTACAGTGCACTTTAGAAATAAGATGCCAGAAAAAAATTGAGAGAGTATGCAACAATATATAAATGTGATTTAAGGTCTAGAAGAAATACCTTCAGCAAGAAATTTAAATCTGCTTCATCAAAAAGAAGATCAGCAGTGTACCACACTACATTAATGAGGTTACTAAACTGCCCTTTCATTTAAGGAAAAAAGGCATGACAGAAACGTCAGAAGACATGAAATTTTAGCCAGACAAATCAAAAGGGAAAATCAGGCACACAAATAAATTATGAGTGGAGAAAATAAACCCATGAATTAATTTACCAGAAGAAATTATGTTTGTTACCTATTCATTCCATCAACTTAACCTTAGATGTTTCCATGTAAGATAGACATTAGTTTTACATTACAGATCTAATGGTTCTTTCATGTTTCAGCTTTCTGAATAAAAATAAATAAATAAATAAAGAGCAAAAGAAAAATTAGCTCAGTCTGGGATCTATAAAACATAAGGTACTTAATCTTGCTTTTAGAAGCCTCATTCCAAGAATCTAAATAATGCATCTGCCACCTCACTTCCTTGAGTTATGTCAATACCAACAAATTAAACACCTTGGCATTGAAGACAGTTATCACAGGTTAGCCCACATCTACACTACAAATCTCTTTTAGATTTTCTATACACCATGAATTCTCTTTTACATTAGGGAGAGGCTGCAGCACAGACCTCAAACTGCAGGAAGTGCCTAGACCTTTCTCCTGGGGCAGGGACCGGCAGCAGACTGCAAAAGACGTGCCCAGGTGGAGGCCCCCCTGCAGCAGGTTGCTGAGCTGCAAGAGGTGGCACGAAGGCTGCGTAACATCAGGGAGGCTGAAAAGGAGTTAGATAGTGTTTCCAAGTGCAGTCTGCAGTGGACCCACAGCCCATTATCAAACAGCCAAAAACACCCCCAGCAGCACACACGGAAGGAAGGCAGGCCAATAATGCAGAAGAATGGATAGTTGCACTGGCAAGGACCAGCAAGAGGAAGAGACTTCCCCTGAAGCCTTAGATGCCCTTACGGAACTACTTTGGTGCTGTGCAGTCTAAAGAGGAAAAACCCATCACATCAAGAGAGACACTGGAGCCGAGTAAGGCAGCCCTATCTGCTCCCTGTATAACAACCAGCACAGCTAAGAAAAGGCGACTGGTAATAGTAGCATGTGACTCTTCTGAGAGGTATGGAGGCACCCCACTTGCTGACCTGATGTGCTGTCTAGAGTGGTGCACTGCTTACCAGGAGTTCTTATCAGGGGTGTCACCGGGAGACTACCAAGCCTCATACAGTCCACTGACTATTATGTGCTGCTGTTGTTTCACATGGGTACCAGTGATACAGCAGGAGCAGTCTGAGGTGTATCAAGGATTACAGAGCCCCGGGAATGGTGGTAAGGGACTCTGGCATACAGGCAGTTCTTTCATCAGTCCTCCTGGACAAAGAGAAGAGACTAGAAGGCCAGCTGAATCGACAAATGTTAACAGGACTAGTGCACAGCTGGAGATTCAGCTACTTAGACAATTGGACATGCTTTGAGAAACCCAGTCTACTGGGTACTGATGGGGTCCATGTGTCAGAGAATGGGAAGAGCATCTTCAGTCATAGGATTATGAAGCTGGTGAAGAGGGGTTTATACTAAAGCTGCCATGGGAGAAGTTCAATCCATCCCACTTCTACCAGTTCGATGCCAGTGCCAGCCATAGATGCCCAGAGCCTGGTGAAGGATCACAGGTCAGCAGGAGAGCACCTGCAGAGTCACACAAAGGAATTCTAGCCACCCAGTCAGTAGGTCAGCTTCAGTGGGAGCTCAAATGAAATGCCTCTATGCAAATGCATGTAGCATGGGGGAAAAAAAAACAAGAGGAGACAGAGGTGTGCATGTGCCCGCAGGGCTATGATCTTATTGGCATCATGGAGGCAGGGTGGGATGGCTCCTATGAGTGGAGTGTTGAAATGGAAGGATACAGTCTTTTGAGGAAGGACAGGCAGGGGAGATGACAAGGGTGTATCAACCTCTGTCAACGACCAGCTGGAGTGCATGGAGCTCCACCTGGGGGTGGATGAGGAATCAGTATCTGTTGGAGGAACAACACAGCAGTGCATAAGCAATCCAGGAGGTTTCTAGACAATATTGATGATAACTTCCTTCTCCAAGCGATAGAGGAGCTGGTGAGGAGAGGTGCTGTGCTGGACCTTCTTCTCACCAACAAGGAGGGGCAGGTGGGGAATGTGAAGCTCAAGACCAGCCCTGCCTGCCGTGGCCATAAAATGGTGGAATTCAAGACCCTTAATCCAGCAAGGAGGGCGCACAGCAAGCTCACTATCCTGGACTTCAGAAGAGCAGACTTTGGCCTCTTCAGAAACCTGCTTGGTAGAGTACCATGAGATAAAGCCCTGGAGGAAAGACAGACCCAAGATAGCCAGTTAATATTGAAGGATCACCTCCTCCAAGCTCAGGAGCAATGCATCCCAACAAACAGGAAGTCAGGCTAAAAGGCCAGGAGGCCTGCATGGATGAACAAGGAGTTTCTGGAAAAACTCAAATGCAAAAAGGAAGCCTGCAGAGGGTGGAAGCAAGGACAGGTAGCCTGGGAGGAGTACTGAAATATTGTCAAGATCATTGAGCAGGACCTCCGGGGAACTATGCTAAGGCACACGGATAATAAGGAGGTGATTGGTGACAACCAGCATGGATTTGCTAAGGACAAATCATGCCTGACAAATTTGGTGGCCTTCTAAGTTGAGGTTACAGCACTGGTCGGTAAGGGCAGAGAAACGGATGTCATCTTCCTCGACTTGTGCAAAACATTTGACAATGTCCCACACAATATCCTTGTCTCTAAACTGGAGAGACATGGACTTGACAGATGGGTCACTCGCTGGATGAGGAATTGACTGGATAGTCACACTCAAATAGTTGCAGTCAACGGCTCGATATCCAAGTGGAGACCAGTGACAAGAGGCATTCCTCGGGGGTCTGTATTGGGACCAGCGCTCTTTAACATCTTTGTTGGAGACATGAACAGTGGGACTGAGTGCACCCTCAGCAAGTTTGTCGATGACACCAAGCTGTATGATCCGGTTGACATGCTGGGTGGAAGAGAAGCCATCCAGAGGGACCTTGACAGGATCGAGCAGTGGGCCCATGCAAACCACATGCAGTTCAACAAGACCAAGTGCAAGGTCAACAAGCCCAAGTGCAAGCACAAATACAGGTTGGGTAGAGAATGTATTGAGAGCCTTCCCATACCTGAAGGGGCCTACAAGAAGGCTGGAGAGGGTCTTTTTATGATGGGATGTAATGAAAAGATGAAAGGGAATCTTTTTAAACTGAAAGAGGGTAGTTCTAGATTAGATATTAGAAAGAAGTTCTTCATGATAAGAGTGGTGAGACACTGGAGCAGGTTGCCCCAAGAACTTGTGGATGCCTCCTCCCCAGAAGATTTCAAGGCCAGGATGGATGTGGCTTTACCATACTTGACCATATTAACACTAACAACTGGAAAGGATCAGTGGCTTATACTTGTGAAATATTTGGAAGAGTATTAATTAGCCTATACGAAAGCATACTGGAGACATTTCTTAGTGTTTTACAATACAAATGAACAAACTCCTGTGCTCACAAACATTCTCTGCCACTACTATATTTTCTAGTATAAACACAGTCTTACAGACTTGAGAGGCTATAAATGCTGACTTGTTCATCAAGGATGCTCATCAAGGATCTCTAGTGTTATCATGTTATGAAGGCTAATAGCCATCTTATTTGTCAACTGTGCTTAAAATAGTATAGATGCTGCACATTCAATGAGGAACTCTTTTCTTTCAGAATGTAATGAGCATGGGCAGAATATGTCCAATGGACTAAAGTTTTAGAAATATTTAGCAGGAGATCATGCAGTCAATTTAGAAAGCTAAGCAAGCTTAGGTATCAGCTAGGTGAGAAGCTGCTCATTCTAATATACCTCTAGATAAGTCCAAAATCCAAACATGGCCAGCTGAGACACTCTAAGAGAGTATTGAAGGGAGATCTAGCACATCTATATCTCCATATATGTGGTATCTGAGTAGAAGCTGTCGGGGCAGGGGATGAGAATCTTGGACTTAGCACAGTTTTACTGAAGTCCTTTAGTAGCATGTTCTGTATGTCTTTACTATGTCTATAATATCTACATAACTAAGTTAAATAGTTCAGGAACGTAGCCTGAAGGAAAAGTGGTACAATATAACTTGCATCTTGTATCCATATGGTCAAATTTCCCACCCTCCCAAAAAAGCTAGACAAATCTAATAATCTCTTGCAAAGGGTCCCTGTCATTTTCCCCTAGACTCAATCTAGATGTGGTTTAGCAGGCTGGTGAAGAAGAATGTCTGCCATTCTGGAAGAAGCTGGGTCCTGATCTAGGTCCCTAGCTAGGAAAAAGAGGTTCAGAGAAGGAAGGAAGGAAATGTGAATCACAAGAGGTGTGCATGTAAGAAGTCTTCCATTATTTATCTCAGGGTTTCCACAGGTCATAGCATTTTTACTGGAACACAGTAGTTATAGACTTCAAGGTGTACCCATTNAGTTCAGGAACCTAGCCTGAAGGAAAAGTGGTACAATATAACTTGCATCTTGTATCCATATGGTCAAATTTCCCACCCTCCCAAAAAAGCTAGACAAATCTAATAATCTCTTGCAAAGGGTCCCTGTCATTTTCCCCTAGACTCAATCTAGATGTGGTTTAGCAGGCTGGTGAAGAAGAATGTCTGCCATTCTGGAAGAAGCTGGGTCCTGATCTAGGTCCCTAGCTAGGAAAAAGAGGTTCAGAGAAGGAAGGAAGGAAATGTGAATCACAAGAGGTGTGCATGTAAGAAGTCTTCCATTATTTATCTCAGGGTTTCCACAGGTCATAGCATTTTTACTGGAACACAGTAGTTATAGACTTCAAGGTGTACCCATTTAGCTATACTTCAACAGCACTAATCCATACATGAGTATACCAATGTGGATAATTCACAGACAGCAGACCTAGCTGAATTATTCATAGGCAACAGCATGGCAGTAGTATAGCAACCTGATATATAACTTATTCCACTTACCTGAAGGTTATTGTCACTGTTTAAATCTGGGCTGGATATTAAATGAATGACAGATGCTCTTTGTTAACCCCCTTCCTCCCCAAAGGGGGGAAAAGACAAAAGGGAAAGAGACTTACGGGTTGGAAACATTAAAACAGCCTTAATGTAACTACAACAACCATGTATTATAATAATGGGGAAAACAGCAATGAAATACATACAAATACACACAAACCCGATATAAAGCTCCCCCCCACCCCGATGATGAATACGTCACCTGGATGCTGCGTAGCATGCGCCAGGAAAGTCCCAGGCTACTCAGCAGGAGCTGGATTCAGGATCAAAAGTAGAATAATCAGGTAGAGTCCTCCTCAGATGCTTAAGATGGAACTGAGTAGATCTGGATATGAGCATCCTGCAACATCATCAGGAACCCTACTAACAGCCCTATACTGGGCTTAAATAGGCTCCTGGGCCATGGGTGTGGGTGGAAGCAACAGGTGAGGCTGCTTAGGGCCGTTAGAGCCCATTGGTGTCCTCAGGCCCCTGGCCATAAAGGGAGAGGGAGTGACCCTTGTGATCCCTCACCTTTATTCTGAGCATGATGTGTATGGGATAGAGTACTGCATTGGGTCAAACCAGGACAGTTATTTATCTCTTTCCCAGGTGTGCTTGAGGTAACATGAGAGGCTGGATCCCTGCTCATTCAAAGTGGTTTGCAATAACAAAGAAAAGATGGTAACTGGGATTATGATATGCTTCCTTCACAGAGACACCCGAAGATGAGGCCTTGGTCACAAGAAGGGGACAGCTGGGTTGTCAGCCACTAGTAATATAACTAAAAAGGCTTATGAAGGGTCAGAAGGATGAGGCCCAGTATACAGCCCTCTGGAAGTGGAACAATACTCAGGAAAGGTTGTAAGAGGTCAACTGTCAGTCCTGACGCTCGTTGTTGATAGAGTCATATAGAAACCAAAGTGGAGGAGTGAACCAAGAAGAGTGAGGACAAGATTCTTCAGGAACCCTTTGATTTGGAAGGGCTAGTTGAGGAAAATTCAGGAGCTCCTGAATCCCTCAGAGAGATAGTTTGGGAGCCCTAAAAACCACCAGGTTTATGCTGGTCATCTTGATATTGCTGAGAAAATAAAATGGACATATAGAAGTTCACTTTCCCTTCTCCCCACTACCACTATCCTTTTCTGGTGCATGATATTTGGCTTTTGTTTGTTTTCCGAGTATTAGGCCTCCTGTTATCCATACATACCCCCCTTGATCCCCTTCTTTTTTTTTCATTTTTTTCTGCAGCATTCCCTGTAACTCACCCTCCAGTTTGCTATGACTTTATAACTAAAAATAATTGTGACAGGTGCACTTACCCTGGCAAAGACCCAACTAAAGCCCATGAAAACTTCCTGATGCAGCTCTTGTCACTCCTACACACTGGTGGTCAGCACATACGCATTTTGGTTGAAAGGTGAGAAGGTTGGGGTTCTCATCCAATGGTGGGGTCTATGTGACCATAATTGACCACAGACCAGATTCAAGTAGGGTATAAATGGAGCCTGTATGGAGAGCCATTTTGAGTCAGCTCTCCTTGGAGCAGTAGTCGGGGACTGTCCCCTTGGGATGGGACTCTGCTCAAGGAAATTCCGTGAGGCTGAGTGCTCTCTCTTTATTAGGTGAGTGATTATGCATTTTGGGTCATTGGCCATAAACCTCAAGAATTCCTAAGTCAGTTGTGTAGTATTAACTCCTAAACAACATTCTGAACCCGTGGATTGTTAATGTTTGTCAGAGTTGCAAAGTGGTTTCAGTTAGAGTAAAACTTAGTTTGATTTTGTTACCATTTTGTAAGAAATAATTCCTGTGTCTGGTTTGTTAGTTGCTCTTGGTTTTGTGAGGTTCCGTGACAGTAATTCATAAGGATTTTGCTTGTGACTTTTCATTTCAGGGAACAGCAAAGTCTGGTGAAGGTAGCAGATGTATCTGAGTGGTTGAGAGGGGAATTTCAGAGCTGGAAGTGGTTAGGCAAGTGTGAAGAATAAGCAAAAGGATGGGGTCAAGTAGGTTGGCAAAGTCTGTGTGTATGAGGAAAGTAAAGAGAGGATGAACAGTTTCATCTATTTGGGAGATTTGTTTGTTGTTTCTAACTACTACTGTAATGTAGCAGGCATGGTGGACTGCAGCTACCATGTTTGTGAGAGTTGTGACTGAACTAGCTGTATAATCTGAGACTGGAAAGGACAAGCAGCATCTGCCGTGCTGAACACCACCCTTGGTGGAGGGAGCTCCAAAATGCATCCTCTGGGAGGGAAAAGAATGCTCCCTAGATCACCTTTTTTTTTTGGTGTGGAATGAACCAAAGACTCTCACATAGTGTCTGCAGTCAGTATAGCAGGATATCATGTTCATGAGTCTTCCCCAGTGTTACACAAGGGACTGTGAAATGAGAGAAATGTAGTCCTTACAGTAGAAACATTGTCAGGAGTGCTGCAGGGGGGAAATGAACAGAGGGAATCCCAGTCTATGACAAGGTGAATGCCCTTAAACAGCTTACCACCTGCCTTACCTCCTCCATCCCACGTTCTGCACAGTCTGGGCAGTTGCACAGCACCCACAGCCTTGCACAGGATATGAATTGACAAGATGCCGGATGATTTCTGCACTCTCATTGCTGTTCTCATTACTATTTCCTATGTGCTTGCACAGTGACTAGTCACTGTCAGAGGTACAGAATATGTTGGCAAGTCTCTTCATCTGGTTGCTTGCTTGTGATGCTCTGGAAGTGGATGCACCTGCACAATCTCCCTTAGGAGTGCAGTGTGTCTTCAAATCCAGAAGTCTCACAGTGACCGTGGTTACTGTCAGTACTAACCAGTTACTTTGGGCTAAAGCCTAAGGTCTGCAGCACCTAATGTTGTTGACTCAGGGTTTGATGCCTGGCAGAGGTCCTTTTCTCTTCCTGTATTTCCTGCCTAATTTCTAGAATCTGTGCAGTGTAGTGTGATAGTGAGTGGTGGCTCTGCTGATCTGCTCATCTTTAAGGACAAGAACAATTCATGGTAGTCACAAGAAGACTTCAGAAAGAAGGTATCAAAGGCTGTCTGATATACACACAAGTGGAATAAAATCAGCTTCATGTGCCTGAGTTGTCCCATTGACAGCATAGCAATGCAACAGAGTGCCATTTGAAGAACATGGAGCACAAAACTTTTCTATCATGATGACATGCAGTGCAATGCATAGGAAAGATAAGTGGATGGCATATCACAGAATCACTTTTGAAGAACATGGAGCACAAAAATTTTATATCATGATGACATGCAGTGCAATGCATAGGAAAGATAAGTGGATGGCATATCACAGAATCACTTTTGAAGAACATGGAGCACAAAAATTTTATATCATGATGACATGCAGTGCAATGCATAGGAAAGATAAGTGGATGGCATATCACAGAATCACTTTTGAAGAACATGGAGCACAAAAATTTTATATCATGATGACATGCAGTGCAATGCATAGGAAAGATAAGTGGATGGCATATCACAGAATCACTTTTGAAGAACATGGAGCACAAAAATTTTATATCATGATGACATGCAGTGCAATGCATAGGAAAGATAAGTGGATGGCATATCACAGAATCACTTTTGAAGAACATGGAGCACAAAAATTTTATATCATGATGACATGCAGTGCAATGCATAGGAAAGATAAGTGGATGGCATATCACAGAATCACTTTTGAAGAACATGGAGCACAAAAATTTTATATCATGATGACATGCAGTGCAATGCATAGGAAAGATAAGTGGATGGCATATCACAGAATCACTTTTGAAGAACATGGAGCACAAAAATTTTATATCATGATGACATGCAGTGCAATGCATAGGAAAGATAAGTGGATGGCATATCACAGAATCACAGAATGTTTGAGGTTGGAAGGCAGCTCTGGACGTCATCTGGTCCAAGCTCTCTGCTCAAGCAGGGTCACCTAAAGCCAGTTACCCAGGACCATGCCCGTGTGGCTTTTGAGTATCTTCACAACTGCTCTGGGCAACCTGTTCCACTGTTCTGTCACCTTCACAGTGAGAAAATATTCCTGATATTCAGACACTACCTCCTGTGTTTCAGTTTGTGCCCACTGTCTCTGGTCCTGTTATTGGGCACCACTGAAAAAAGCCTGGTTTCTTCTTCTTTGCATCCTCCCATACACTGAAGAGATCTCCACTGAGCCATCTCTTCTCCAGCTAAACAGTCCCAATTCTCTGAGCCGTTCTTCGTAGGAGCTCCAGTCCCTTCATCATCATTGTGGTCCTTCACTAGATTATCTCTGGTATATCCATGAGTTTCTTATATTGAGGAGGCATAACTGGACACAGTACTCCAGACGTGGACTCATCTGTGCTGAATAGAGGGGAAGAATCTCCTTCCTCAACCTGCTGGCAACACGCTCCCTGTGGAGATTCTGCTAAGCCAGTAATTTCATCACAGAATCTTATCAGGTCAGTCAAGCATGGCTTCCCTGTTGTGACTCCATACTGAGTAGTCCTGATCACTTTCCTGTTCTTCATGTGCCTGGGAATGTTTTTCTGGGATTATGTGTTCCATCTATTAGTTTTTCCATCCATCTAGTTGATCCATCATTCTGTTTTAATGCTGTCTTAGAAAAAAAATATATTAGTAACATTTCCTTTGGCCTCTCAAGGCCTTAATCTTTGTCTGTCCCATTTCTACTTTTTTTGAAGTCTGAAGAATGATGAGGAAATGACAGTCCTTCATTTCCCAAGTAGCTCAGTACTGTGTATTCTCAGTCAGATTTGCTAAAGGTTCACTGTCTCTGCTGTATTTTTTTTTAATAACCTGATCAAGTGAAGTGACATTCACTTATTAACTTTCACTCAAAGAAAACATTTATGTGTGTGCACTCATTATCTCTTGTTCTCTCTCCCTCATACACAAACACACATGCACATTTACTTTGCATTTTCTTTAGAGAAAGAATCCAAACATTGTGTCTTCTTATGAACTCACATAATAGCTGGAAAGCATATATGGTGTTGGTAAGGAAGAAAAGCAATTTTCTTACAACTCTAAAAACTGTCCATTATAAAGCAGATAAAGTTCTGCTACTCTCAATTACATTTTTTGATTTTAATAAACTGCATTTAATGACTAATTCTTCTGTTTGCCCTAAAAAAATTATGAATCCTAAATTATCCTTGGAGGAGATCCGTCAAGTAGTCTATAGTAAATAGCTTGTTGTCCCATTTGCTCTTTCTGGAATTCCTTTCCTGAGTACCTTTAATGATAACTGTTTTTAAAGTTTATTCCTAATGCCAGGGATGGGATGAGAAATTCCATGCAAAGACAATCTGCTTCCCCATAGTCTTGCTTACTTTGCTTCTAGTCATGATTTTTATTCAGTGAGTCATTTCTTTTCAGGGAATTTCTATCATACTGCTGTTGCTCATACTCCAACTGTTGGCAAAAGGCTAATGCAAGACTTAAGAAATTAACATAATTTGATAAAGATTCAAAACTTTCCTTAAGCAGGGTATCATTGTGCTTTTACTTACTGTCCTGGTTTGGGCTAGGATAGAAGCAATTTTATTTTAGTAACTTTATTTTTAGTTAAGTCTCTTCTGAGAAGCTGCACTCTCTGAAATTAACTGCATGTTTTTCCAGACAGTAGCTGCTTCTAGCAGTGATAAGGCTTGGTGTTTATAGTTGGTGCTGGAACATCAGTAGGAATGGCATGCAGAAAGGCTCTTGCTTATAGTTATCCCTATGGAGACCAAGGTCGATGCTTGCTTCTGCTGACTTTCTTATG
>VZSC01015655.1:80960-96179 GCA_013398225.1 Steatornis caripensis
TTGAAATTATATGGATTATTAATCAGGAGTATCGCAAATAGCCAAATTGCATAATCGTTTTACTGAGAGATTGCAGTGGAAGAGAGGAAAAAAGAATTGGGGAATTTAAAGGGAGAAAAAACCAAAGCAAGAGAGGGCAAGACAAGCTGATGCCAGGCAAAGCAAGGCAAGAGAAAGAAGGTATTTCAGTGTCAGGGGCTTTTAGGAACATGCAACAGAGCTCAAGTTATCACAGTGGGGAGGCATGATAGAAAGCTGGGTCAGACAGAGCCTTGAGATACAACTGGTTAATTTAAATGCTAAATATGTATAACATGTTCCCATCTCTAAAGCTGTGGACTTTTTCTTTAAACACAAATTTACAAAGTGGAACACAATAAATGTAATAAGTGATCAGACAACAAGTCTGCTGCCAGTGTGCTGCTGATCGTGGTTCCCCATTTCAGTCCTGCACTCCAGACTGAGAATGTTCTAGGACTAGTCATTGCTGCAGACTCTTGGAGAAGACTCTCAGTGTGCCCTCATTCTACTGACTTCTTGCTAGTTTATTTTCTTCCGCCCAGCATCAGATGTTTCTCTGAATTACACATTCCACTGCTCTTGAGGAAGACTTAGTCTTTGACTTCCTATTGACCCTTCCATTTAGCTTGATCTAAATGGCATAATTGGCAGTTACATTTACTTTTGCCCAGTTGTGTTGTTTTAATGAACCACGATACACAGTTCATGCATATAAATGACAACATTGTTGAACTGTGGGCTTTCTTACCTCTAGTGCTTCTGGCTTTCCACTCCTTTGCAATATGCATTAGTGTTCACATCAAGCTGATGGGTAATAATTCAAATCATCATAAGATTTCCATACTACTCCTCCATCAAAAGGAGCATTCTTCGGGGTGCACCATCAATTCAAACCTACAGAAAGCAAATCTTTTGCAACACTGTTAGTATAAAGTAGATTAAATGAAGAGTATAAAAAAGTGAGGTAAGTTACTTAAACTATGTATGAAAACTAAGCTGAATATTTTTATATATTCAGCAACCTGACCATGGAAGGGCAGGGTGGAACTAGATGATCCTAAAATGTCCCTTCCAACCCAAACCATTCTATGATTGGATGATTCTATGATTCTATACAACCTAAGTCAATATTAAAGTCATCGTTTAGCATATAAATGGACTGGTGGGTAAATAAACATAACCAATATTCAGCGTACTTTTTTTTTTCATTTTGAGCACACAAAAAAATACAGCTGGGCAAGGAACTTATATGGTAAGCTGTATGGATGAAAATCAGGTAGCTGGTCATTAGGTTCTGTCATGATTTTTGTCCCTATTTAACGAAACAAAAAAAGTCATATCTAGAAATTCCTACTGAGATACTTTGGAGACTGCTAAATCTCCGGTTTTATGTTTTAAAACTTGTTCTGTCACTTATGCTTAGCTCACTTTTAAATTAGGAATTTCCAGAACTGTTACCCTAAAATGAAAAAGCACGTTACCCTCAAATATCATTACTTGACACGTAGAGATTATACAAGTAAAAAATAGTTAAAAATAAACATTTAATCCACTTATTTGTAGTGATATGCACTTCTAAAGGAAATGTAGTCTAATTTTATACAATAATATAAATTTTTAAGGAGTAATTTTTCAAATCATAACTATTACCTCTCTTTGATAAGACATACATTTTCAATAAGATAATAGAAGAGTTTGATTTCCCCAACAGACAGTTATGATTTCTTTTATCTCATGCACTTTACAAAGAAGCAGGAAAAAGGCAAGACATTAAACTCATCATAGATATCTGTAAATTATATGTTCATCATTACAAAAAAAGCCCAATCAACTACATCTACAATTTGCTCATATTTTTCTCCATTGGAAGTTTAAAATTGTGATAATAACTACAGATTATCCAAAATACCAAGTTTGTCAAGAAAAGAAATGACGGCACATTGTATTGTATATTTACAGACTATGTAATTTTTTGAACTCTAGCCTCAAAATAAAAATGTACAAATATACACATTACCCATATATGTAGTCAGCTAGTAAATCCAACCTTCACCTTAGTTTCCTCACTAAAACAGACAGAAAATACATTTAATAGCATTTCCAGAGGTTAACATACCCAGCCTTTGGTGAACCAAGTTAGAAAGTGAATGAGTTCCAGAATAAAGAACGCTCGCAGAGAATTGCTCTTTCACTTTACTTCTCTTAGAAAACCTTTCATTTGGGAGGAAGCAAGTAGGGACTTGATTTTGCCACAAAGAAAGAGGAGTCCAAGTTAGACTTCAGAAGCAACTTGCTGTCTGATTTGGCCTAAAGAAATTTTATTTATAGATCTTAAAATTCTGGGAGCGGGGACTAACTCCTGTTACACATTTCAAAATAAAAAACCCAAAAGGTCATATGCTTTAGTGGAGACAACTGTGGGCTCAGACTCCCAGGTGAAGTAAAGTCTTCCATTCTCCCACAAAAAGCTACCCCTCTCCACTGCACTTTCTATTCATTTTCTATTGGTATATATATGTGATTCCTCTCCTCTTGTACTGGCTTATTTTACTCAGCGCTGAGGGACACCGTTTTTTCCCTTACTCAGGTGTGTGTTTTGTTCAGAGAGGCTTGATAGCCACCATGAGATTTTTATTATTTTTTTTAAGTAAATCTTATACTCATCTTTTCATTTATTTTCCTTGCCACATTTTTTTCCAGGAAAAAGTAAATTGAGATAAGAAGAGATTTTTCAGGTGAAACAGAAATTATCTATTTAAGCATTTCAATTTGAAATGTTTTTTAAAAGGCAGTTCCTTTCTGGAATAACTGTAATTGGCATGCTGAAATGTGAACATTTTCAGAATGTTCACAGAAAGAAAATAATGTATTGTGTTTCTTTCTGTTCAGTAAGAAAATTGAGAAACTTTTTAACTCAACACCAATTTGATTGAACTTTTTAATATTTTTTTTTTTGTCTAGCAATTGGTAATCCATTTCTCCATATGACGGTGAATAGTTTATTGCCATTGACAAAAGGGTTTATCTGATATTACAATTAAGGCCAAAAAACTCCGACATATTAATTGACCAAATGTAAACCTGATTTACTGAATTTTCAGACAGCAATTGATAATTAAAAAGTTAATGGCAAAGGGTAATATGTTAGGCTGATATCAAGTTTTTAAAAAAAAATTATAAAAGGAAAGAATATTTTAATCATTAAAAGGGAGAAATAGGCATTAACGGAGTCTCCTTGTATGTCATCCACTGCTAGCAAAAGCATGCCTAAACAGTACGCTGTTATTTTCTGGTAGCAGATGCTTTATGACTCTTAGCCTTGTGCAAAAAAGTCCTAGGGAGAAGTTCTTTGAATATAAAAAGATGTTTAACATGATTCAGTTTCAAAACTCGCTTTTGGCTTTTTAATAGCACTGCATTTCTGAAGTTCAGGTTCTTGTGTTCTATGTAGTGGACATTTTCTATACTGATTTTCTGTGTTCTCTAGGAATAATTTTGTGTCTCAATGGAATCTGAAGAAAGCAGAATAAGTTAGCTAAAAGGAAAGGCGCTCATCCTGGGATATGACTTTGCCATTATTGGGATATTTAATTGTCATCTTCTATACTAAGAGATGATTTATTATACTTGTGATATATGTAGTTTTAAAACTTACCCAGGGTGATAAATCCGCTACTTAACTCATGTCTTCTGTACCTTTAGTGGGGTTAGTGCCCTTCCTTGAATATTTCCTGCAAATGCACATCCATATATACACATGTAACTCATGGGATTCTCCTTTAAAAATCCACTGAAATATTCTAGGGCATGCTCCAGTCAATTGAAATATCATTAAAGAAAGGGAGAATAATAGGTACCTTCTGAAGAAAATTACATGTGCAGTGTGTTCCAAGGTCACAACTAAAGGAAAGCTACAAACTCTGCAACCAAGATTGAACTGTTCCTGAATGTGCACAAACGGAGAGCTTTAGAAAGCCAGAAAAGCTCAGAATTGAGTTGCTTAAAGACCTGAAGATTAGGTAGAAGTTGAGGGTGGTCTTTCAATATCTCAGTTTTTGTTTTATATTACTAATCTTATTATAAATTGTACATGTAGGCATTCACTTCTTGCCTGGATTTTGGCCAATGTCATTAGTCTTTATTAGTTCTCACTTGTGTTCCGGTGTAGTAGTCTTTACACTTCTTTAATCCAAAGAAAGAACAGTTACACTAAACATATCAATAAAGACACCAAATAAATTAAACATTAAACAAAGTCTTACAGTACTCTCTGTGGAAATTACTGAAATATAAAACATGTCATTGTCTCCCAGATCTTTAGAAGTTTCAGGTTCTGATTCTCAATCATATTAACAGTCACTTTAAGATTAGTGAAACAATTTGTATCATTAATGGTCTATGGACCCCTAGACTTTAGAGATGTACTTAGAGGGATCAGTTTTTCAGAGTCTGCAACTTTTTTGGTTTTATATCCATTACTTAGCCAATGATACAGAGAATGACATGTCTTAGTTTTTAAATTACATAAAAGAAAGGGACTAGTAAATAAGGGGAAGACACATCTTTAAAGAGCTGGAGGAAATGAGAAATGCTCTTTCAATACACAAAACTGCAGAATAATGAATTGCAAGACTGCAAAACAAATCGAAGGGTGTGTGACTGCTATGTGAAAAGATACTATAGCATATGACCTTGAAAAAATTGTGTGTAGTGGTAGACAAATTCTTACAGTATTCATCTCAGCTTGCCACTGCACTAAGTAAAACTAGAGACACTAAGCTGCACTGTTCAAGAAGCACAGAATAAATTACAAAAAGTAGAAGTAGTGATGCATGAAGCTCTGACTACATCCCAGATAATATTTTCTGTGCTGGTCATCAGTACTACTTTTCATATTAATCAGTGTATTTTTTTTTCTTTTAGAAGACTTCATGAAAAACAGATACAACTGATATAAATATGACTAAACTTTGGCTACGAATATAAACTGAAAACATGATGTGCTAAAAAAGACTACAAACTAAAATAATGCTTGGAATTACAGAAGGAACAGTAATATGCTGTTCCTTTCTTCTGTAAACAAACAGTAGCTTAGGAATGTGATTCAAAAGGAATTGTCAGCAAAAATCACAAATTAAATGTTAAAATGTGGACAGCATGAAGTACAATGATGGTGCATTACTGGCAGAAAGTCTTCTCAGGCAGAAGGAGTAGAACTTTTCTGTAGCATGCCTATGCCAAAGAAGCTCTATGGTTTAACAATATTTTTAATAGAGAAAATTTGTTCTAAATGTGCCACTGTCCTGGGTTCAACTAGGATAGGGTTCATTTTAATGTCATGGATTTAGCTAGGATAGAGTTAATTTTCACAAGAAGATGGGAGGGGAAACAGCCAGGCTAGCTGACCCAAACTAGCCAAGCAGCTATTCAACTTCATTGATATCATACTCACAATATAAACTGGTGGGCTGGCTGGGGGAGGAAATCGCAGCTCGGAAAGGTGCGGGGCATTGGGTTCTGGATGGTGAGCAATTGCGTTGTGCGTCACTCACTTTGTATTTTCTTTTATTACTATTATAGTTGTTATTCTTATTTTCTTATCTCCTTGTGTTGTCCTATTAAACTGTACTTATTTCAATACATGAGTTCTGCCCTTTTCTTCTGTTTCTCCTCTGCATCCCACCGTGGGGGGAAGAGTGAGCGAGTGACTGCATGCTTCTTTGCTGCTGGCTGGGCTCAAACCACGACAGCCACTGAAGTACAACTCTCCTAGAAGTGCTTATCATCTGCCAAAAAATGACAATTAGGTCTATTATTCCTATATCTTATATGCATGAACTGAGAAATTGTATTTACAGTTTGAGTTTAGTACCTAACTTCACCGTGAAGGAAAGTCTGAAGGAGGGATTACTTAAACTGTGGGATAAGATACAGTGAAGAAACTTTCACTGAAATCCTACCTCTGCATAAATATCTATATGAAACTTTTATTTGTTGCCCTGAACTAGTTTGTAGACATATGCAGTTGAGAACAGATAGGGCCTAAAAAATAAAAGCTGGTCATCTGTACTTGTATATACACTTATGTGCATACAAGTTAGTCCTAGCTATAGACAGCATGCTCAGAACTAGGAGAAGAAATGATTTAAATCCTCTATAAGCCAAGAGGATTTAATCTAAAACTGTCATACCTGCAGCCATCAGGTTGAAGGAGGTTGTATAGAACAGCCCTCTGGTTCAAGCATTGAAGTTCAGCTATAGCAGAAAGAAAAGGAGAAATCAGTGGGTAGGTTCAAGACCTCTCAGGCAAAAAAAAACCTGAGGACAATCCTTACACAGAAAGAATGCATAAACAATAATTCCATCAAAACTTAGCACTAATGAGAGGATAAATTTGAGATTGTATTCGGAATTTTCTATTAGCTGAGGCAGATTATTTTTATTATTAATTTATTTGCTTTTTCAGATCCTATTTTTAGTCACTAGCTTCTCCTCAGACATTTTACAGATGTCTCCCTATTCAATAGTGCAAAATCTAGCTGAAAGCTATTGAATTAATTTTGAGTAACTTTGTGAGGGTTAATTTCTACTAAATTAGTTTCTACAGAGCTCCACTGAGAAAGTAGTTTGCAGTCATAGTTCTCTGACACTAGGTATTGCAGAGGTCAATAGTTGAATTCTAGAGAGTGACTGCTACCAGAGAGACTGAAGGAAGAATAAAAAGAAGAAATCATGCATATTTCACATCTTGGGCACCGACAAGACCTAAGCTAAATTTACCCGTGATCTAGACTGAGATGTAACTCAGAAGTAAGGGTAGCCCTCATCTTGTCCTTAGTTCTTATGAAAGCCCTCTGAAGTTAATGGAATTGCATGAGCTATATGTAAAGGTACTATCTGTCACTAAAAGAGATTGCACTTAGACACGTTATTCCTAATTTCATTCGTAAACACCTTGGGCTGAATTCCGGAGTGTAACCCTGTGTGTCTTTACCTTGATTAACCTTTGATAATAAATCTGGCCAAACTAGCATGAGGAAAAAAAATCCACTCTGTATTATACTCACACACTCTTGCTTAAATCAATTACTTTTTTCAAGTCAATTTGGATATTTTTTTCTCTCATGAAAACTGTTATATATATGCCTGGTTTATATTTCTGAATATTTGTATTTATGTAATATATTATTTATATTTATTCAATATAATATTTGTATATATATTTCTGAATATTCACCTGTTGTCTGAAAATCAGAGTGTATTTCCTTTTAGCTCAAGTATCTGGCTTATTACTGTCAGTAAAATCCTGGGTGAAAGTTTGCTTATTTTCTTCAATGTGGTTTTCTAGTTGTGAATAAAAGCAGACACTGTGAACTGTACACGTATAACTGTGAACAGCTTGGCCTTGCAATTGGCATTTAGATAGCCATTTTAAATGACTGAAATAATTGTTTCTATCTATTATTTTATATTTCAGTGCCTCAGTAGCACATGCAAATCATGATTGGGATGGACCTTATTCTATCAGCACAAAACAAATCGTACTCCTTACTCTAAAGGGCTTATCAAAAAGGGAAGGGTATCAAAAATGAA
This sequence comes from Steatornis caripensis, assembly GCA_013398225.1. Classification (NCBI taxonomy): domain Eukaryota; kingdom Metazoa; phylum Chordata; class Aves; order Caprimulgiformes; family Steatornithidae; genus Steatornis; species Steatornis caripensis. Next base: position 88,575 of record VZSC01015655.1, read on the forward strand.
CAATTTTGTAACCAAAATAGTGACCCGATATGCTTCTGATCTATCATACAGAAGAATTAAAACTTCAGGGTACCAAGGGGCAGCTTTTGCATAGTTGCACTTCTCAAGGTAGAAGTATACCTCAGTTATAAAAGCTGAAATTCGGCATGGTACAACTCTCCAGTTCAAAAGATACATTGAGTCACATAAGCTTACACAAGGGTTTATCTGAAGCTTGAATATTGTATACAGTTAATGATGGCTACTGTAATATCATTTTTGCTTAACAATTTTTAGTCAGTGCTGTGCTAGTATTTCCTACCATGTGCATTGGTTTGTTTGGAAGAAGTTTGAAAGAAAATTTCTGACTAGAGCTGAGAAAAGCTAAAAGGAAATGATAATTTAATAAAAATGATTGTTAAATGATTAACTCCATTTAAGTTGTTAAGTAAAAAATCTCTAGTGCATGCAGTTAATTGACTTCACAATTCTGGAAACAAAAGACACAGAAAAGCCTTTTTTTCTTGAACAAAATTCTTTAGTACACGCAAGTGCCACAAAGTAGGAAAGTAAAAAACAAAAAATACATGTTGAAAAAAACCCCAAACACGTCAGAATATTAAAGGGAAACAACTTTTATGAATGGATAGCATATGAATTAACAATTAACTGTCTCTTGTCTCTGGAAAGAAAACCCCAAACGTTCAAGAAAAGTGTTTTTTCTAAGTTATCATTCATAAGTGTTCTGCTCATTTTTCTCAGTTGCAAAGCACAACTGAGCATGTCACTCTAAGTCTCCAAAAAGAAACTGTTCTTCAGAACATGTTTACATTTTGCTCTATTGGCATTTATTCCATGACATCCTAACGTTTTCTTTGGCTAGCTGAGAAAATATTTTCTGCCCAACAAATACTCCTTTATTGGCCAAGTAAAAATGTAATCTATGTCTTTGAAAGTAACATTTTTATCATCTAGTCATAATGAACATTTTTTGCATTCATGACTTACAGATTTCTTTCGCAACACAGAAAATACCAGAAAGAAACTGAAGTCTTTGAATGAACATCCTGTATTGTGCTTCAAGGGATAAAGAAAGAAAAAAGTGCAGTGAACAAATTCAGAAGAGCGTTCAAGCCAAGAACCACAAATGAAGAACCATAATAATAGTGTAATACTTTGTAATCTTTTAGGCTTCGCTGAAGCTTAAACCTGGATCTCTGTGCACTTGAGTAGCCTCACGTTACACTCCTGCTTTGCTGTGCTGCATGCATTCTTTTTCAGATTTCAGAGACCTGACTCCCGATCCACATCACAGTACAGTGACTTCAGGTCTGACATATTACAACACCGTGATTTCTTACTGTCATGCAGCTTCAGCTGCAGACAGCTGAGTTTGTTCTGATTCTCATCAGTGTAACACCCAATTCATCTCATAGCTTTGCTAACACAGTGTGACTCCTTGCTTGCAGAGCTCAGAATAATACATTGGACGCATTCTGTTTGTGTGTGTGTGTTTGTGTTGAGTTTTGTCAAGCTTACACGAGGTCTCAAATACCTGCAGGGTATTCTTAAAATGTTTAATATAGGTTTTAAATTATTTGTTACAAAAGAAACTAGAATATGGTCATAGTAATATGCAAAGGAACAGGTTAAAAGAGTTAGGAACAGTCAGGTATCTAAATATAAAACAAATATGGAAAATAAAAGGAATGAGAGGCTACATTATAGTAACAAATATAAAGTATGCAGGACCACCATTCTCTGGCACTGAGGTCAAAAAGATATGGAAAGGTCCATGTGCACGCCAGGAAAGTCTTCTATCATCTGAATAAAAACTGTATCCAAATGACACACTAAGAGTAGTCTCTGAGCCATGCTACCTTGACTATGCCTTGTAATTCTTTGGGAGAGTGCTATCAGGCCAACCTAACAGTATAACAAGTTAGGTGATCGGTTCCAGTGCTCTAGAAATTCCATGGCATTTTTGATTTATTGTGATAATCTGTGGCATAGCTACAGACAACACAGTTAAATAAAGGAATATTTAAGGTCAAACTTTTCTGACACTTTTATTAGCTGTGTTTTCTTCATATGAAAGAAAAAAACAACCAATAGTATAGTTAAAACCCAATAAGTTTATTTACTAGCATCAGAGAGAAATACTAAATTGAAAATAGAAAAAACAGTGCCGGGAAATTTTGCATGCCATTGCAGTATCTAGCATACAGTATTTTCAGATAGTGTAATTATTACTCTCTTGTCAAATATACAGGAAACATAGTGTCACCTATCTTTTCCATAGAACAGGTAGTACAGGAAATAATGATCTGTTATGATAGTCCAGCTATGACTGAAGTAATAAACTACTTTCACTAAGCTAGTCTACCTATGCAAGTCCTTGTGCTGTGTCCTGCCCATAGCTCTGTGTCATTTCTCTTGTATAAAAACAGTGGTTTTAAATCACCATTTTTATCAAGATAACATCTCCTATGACATCTCATCTTACACAAATAGCTCCAGCACATATGAGACACTGACCTATAGTGTCATCGTTTTGTTTGCAATTTAACAGCAATTTTAGACTGTATCCCACTATAGCAAAAGCCTTCATCTGAAAATCACTCTGACTTATGGTTATCATGCTATCAAAATGCAACTACTGCTTCAGTGCAGTCTAACTGAGCTACTTTTGACCTAGAACAGATACTGTCACAGCTATTGAGAAGACCCCACAAAAGAAAAACAGAAGAAATCAATCATTTTCTTCTTTGTTGTTGCTCTGAGGTTGGCTATGAGTAGCTTAAAATGGACAGGAAAATAGCCTGCATAAAATTTTGTATTGTCTGTGCTTTTTGAAAATTCTCTCAAGATTGGCTGCCAGAGGTCCTTGCTAAAAGAGCAAGAAGGCATTTAAAAGTTCTGTATTTGCTTCTTTTTTTTTGTCAGTAGTTCAAGAAAGTTATTAATATTATACTTACTAAACCAGTCAAATTTAAAATTTTAATCTGTTATTTGACATATGCTATTATTTTGGCTCTTACAGTGTATATATTTTTGAGGTGAGGAGCTGTGAACTTCAATCCCATTATCCTAATTTTTTCTTTCCACAGAGGCCCATCTGAACTTTTACATGTTCTAGTACATTGTCAAGTCTTTCATTTACTAAATCAGTTGAGAAGAAGGAGATTTCTCTTCTATTGCATCCTAAGAGTTTGTAGGCATTTCACTTCTTTATGTATCTTTTTAAATCCCACATAAATAAAGGCAAAGTTTGGTCTGTATTTTCAGAACGTTGTTCACTTTGCATTTGGGATTCTCTTACGAGCAGATGGAGATAAAGTAACTCTAAAAAGTTGTGTATCAGAGACTAGTTGAATCAACTACAACATCTCTAAGTGAAAAAACATACTGACTTAGCCCCCATGCTGGGGGGAATGAAGGGCGGGAGGGAAACAACAGTTTAGAAAACAGGGTGCTGAAACATCATGTGTTAACATTCTTGACTGATTACAGTCATCTTATTCCTCCTCAGTAAACCAATGGAATTGTGGTTCATTAACCAGCTGCCTTTTATTTGGATCTGATGTCAGGGAGTAGTGAGGGTTGACTGTTCCTTAATGGACAGGGAGCTGAGGAAGTCACCTCCGTGACTGCATGGCACTGCACGCCTGGGGTTGGAAGCCAGGCTCACTTAAGAGCTCAGGCTGCCTGCTGATAATAGTAATAATGATGGTGATGATAGAGGGCAGAGACTGAGCTGGGGCTTCAGCCTGAGGCCAGGATCAGGCCTGGTTAGAGTAACCATGCTGCACCCTGGGAAGACCAGACAGGGCTATTGGGATGGGGACAGTCTGAGGCAAAGCCAGGATGTGGTCCTGTGGCTTGGTAGGGCCTATTGCCAGGCAGGCCTGGGCTGCAGGGAGCTGGAGGCTGACCCTGCTGTGATGTTGCTGGGGCAGGGTTATTGGCCCTGGGGACTGACGTGGGGTACTGGACTGTGGGCAGGGTGGGGAGAGGGTGCCCTCATGGTCCTGACAATCGAGGTAATAATAGTCCAAAGAAATAGGTTATGCTCAAATATAAAATAAGATCAATTAACAAGCTAAGTGTTTTCAGTGTCAAGTGGTATTCATTTGGTTTTCCTTTTGAAATTATATACAATGAATATTTTTATCAATATTTTTGAAAAAACATCTCAGTATCTGTTAGAATCTTGATAAATATTATTTAAGATTTGTACTTCAAGGCGAGTGTTGTTATATTGATTGTCCCTTTTTTTTTTTTAGAAAAAAGTAAAACACTTCTGAACATTAAACCCCAGGTGAATCCTAAATCAGTAGCAGTATTCATGTGATAAAAATAATTTTTTAAAAATTGGTAATAGCAAAAAATTATTTTGGATGAAAATAAGGAAAAAGAACACATAAGAAAATGAATAAAAAGCCAGGTAAAATGTACAGATGCATGAGTTTATTTGACTTATGAATGTAAACTTAATGTTTTCAAGTAGGAATAGCATCAATAATCTAAGAAGAATTGCGTAAGTATGAATTGCAGGTGCCAAAGAAATGAGTTTCTACTTTAGCCAGTAGGAGAATTATACAGTTTAGATATGCTAAGAAAAAAAAGTCTGAATATAGTAAGAAAGAAGAAAACTCCCAGCTACCAATTAGGGGAGAAATAGGCAGACAGAGTTGTAATGAAAATAAAACATTCAAAATGCACGAAGACATTAAATAACCTTTTGAAGCATGCAATGCATTCTAGCAAAATATAGTTGCAGAACAGGAAGATTCAGATAAGAGCGATAAAATGTCAACATTTATGAATAAACTCCAATGTATTTCAAAGCTAGACAGAGCTTAAAACCTTCATAGAAAACTTCAGAAATACTAGCTTTTATCTTGTAACTTAAAAAAGCACCGATACTGGAGGATTTTTTCCCTTTCCCCTTCTTCTCCTCTCCCTTCCTTTTTTCTTTCCTATCTATTTTCCCTTCTCTTTTCTCTCCCTGATTTTAAAAAGAAGTTATAGCAAAATAATGCATTCCTCAATATATAGAAGTGAACATCGTTCTACTTGATCTAAAGGGTCTTGGCTTAAGTGAGATATTCATCAATCAAATGAAGCATTTAGCTATGCATTTTCAGCTTTAACCTCAATTCTGCTATTAATTAGCACTAATTTAGTGACCTCACAGCAAACACCCTCATTAAAGCAGGATCAGTTACCCTTGAGCTCCTTATCTTGCTTATTACTTTTTACGTAATAGTTATATGCATAGAGCAAGATTTGTATTTTGCTAATGGAAAACCACTTGCATACAAAGATGTACATATAGATTGAACCAGAGGACTTTAATGCAGTGCAACTGGGAATAATTTTGTTACTTGCAAACTTCTTCCTAGTTAGGACTTCATCAAGCTGGTCTGTATACACTCTTTCAGCCAAAAGCTGTAGTTTCACTCTTCCCCCCACCTCCTCTCTGTTTACCCACACCTAAGCATTTACAGCAGACTCATAAACTCTGATTTTCATAGTCACTCTCTGGGAAAGCCTTACAAGTCATGTGTCTGAGCGTCTACTCATCCCTTGCTCTATNGGAAAACCTCTTGCATACAAAGATGTACATATAGATTGAACCAGAGGACTTTAATGCAGTGCAACTGGGAATAATTTTGTTACTTGCAAACTTCTTCCTAGTTAGGACTTCATCACGCTGGTCTCTATACACTCTTTCAGCCAAAAGCTGTAGTTTCACTCTTCCCCCCACCTCCTCTCTGTTTACCCACACCTAAGCATTTACAGCAGACTCATAAACTCTGATTTTCATAGTCACTCTCTGGGAAAGCCTTACAAGTCATGTGTCTGAGCGTCTACTCATCCCTTGCTCTATTCACACAAGTCCATCTCATTGTCTTCTATTATTTTAGCAGATATTAAACAAAGGAAAAATTAGGACGTATTTCTAAAGTATACTGCAAAACAGAACCGTGATCACATAGCTCATTCTGCTAGCAGACCATAAGCAATTACTGTTAGTTAGCTCAAAGTAAACAGCTGCCAATATGATAATCATGATGAAAAGATAAGACTATCAACATGTGAGCTGGAAGATGTTTTATGTTCCTGGGACTGTTAGCTTCATACTTCCTCTGACAGGCTGTTGTTGCAGACTTTTAGTGGTGATCTGAGCTTTTAGGTAGAAATATTGAGGAAGGTCATGCAGTCTCAGATCACATTTGGGACTGGCTTTTTTTTTCTAGTGAGCCCTCTGACTCTCTCTGTCTACCTCATCAGTCCAGTAAAGATATACTTGTAGGATCAGAACTAGGGTGGAAGGAATCCACTCCTATGTGTGAACCCTTTTCAGAATTACAGAGGAAGAGTGATACAAAACAAGTTTTCTCCGTGCTAAGTCTACTGCAGATGTTCTAAAGACTTACATTTATTGGGAATGCCTATGTGAACAAAATAGAGACACGTGCATTTTTAACAGGAGGAAGCAAAGCTAATGATCTTTATTTTGGCACTGCCTGACAAATTAGAGAAAGCATCATTCAAGTCAGGTTTTTGAGAGTACAGGAAAACATAATTTTTTTTCACTAACCTTGCAGCCTTGTACAAAAGCAGAACTTAGAATAAATTTAAAGGAAGAACAAATAAGGGTAGACAGTTACAGTATAACTCTCTGAAAAAGAACATTCACAGTTTTAGGGAGAGGTAGAAACATGCTGGAAACACTGACAGTTCCTAAAGAAAGAAAAGCCAACAAGGGCAAAGACACAAAGAAGCAGCACCAGAGTGAGGTAAGAAAAGGTCAAAAGTTCTGACATTCGCACTTAAGTGAGCATGCCTGGAAGGAAGTTTCCTTTGATATCAAAACAGGTTGATTAGAGTTTGTCAGAATGTATGTGACAAAGCAGCACGGACCCGATGATGTTTTATAAGAAGGACTTTCAGGTCAGCCATTACAATACTGGATCTTTGTGCTATATATCTGACTGGAGAAATACAGCAGAAACAGCTTTGAGCATCGACAAGCACTCTGGCTAGCTTATAACAAAATAGAGGGAATACATGAAAAGGACCTTTAGGATTTATAGTACTAATCTCCTCAGAAAATATTGTACATAATAAAGTAATATGCACATAATCAGCACAGCAGCCTTGTGGATGGAAGGCAGACAGGATGCAGGGCATGCGGTGAATACCATGCTCTCAGGTACTGCTCTTTCAGAAGAGCAGAGACATAGTCTGAAGGATCTTGATTAAAAAAAATTCCAGTAATCAATTATATACTCGAATTTTTTGAAGATTATAAGCCCTAGACTCTGATAAGACTTTTAAGTCTATGGCTGTTTCTTAGTACAGACTTGCCCACCATTCACAACGTTGAAATGCAGGCAAATGATACAGACTTAGATTGTACTCCAGAATTTCCTAAGAAGCAGGTTGCGTTTTATTTAAGTGGAGCCAGTTAAGTGAAGCCCGAGGTATACTGTTGCCGAACCCATCCCTTTGGGATTCACAAGGTAACTACTTCAAGAGCAGCCTGTGCTTCTCTCTGCATATGAATGAAGCACTGCCAGAGGGTAACAAAAGGTTTCCCCCCCCCCCCCCCCC
>VZSC01015655.1:96377-110956 GCA_013398225.1 Steatornis caripensis
ATTTTTGCTACATTAATTAAAAGAAAAACTGTCCTAATAATTTTTGCTAATAATTATCATATAATGGTACAGTAATGATATTATATAAAATATGACTGTGATTGTTATCACTGAGGATGTTCATTTAATGCCTTACGTATGTGCTGATAATACTGCCTGATCTTTTTTGTTTACTGTGTCAGAGGTAGGACTGCTGAGTGTTTTTTTTCCATGCAGTTTAATATGGAGAATAAAGAAGTACTTAAAGGACAAAGAGTGCTACTCATGGTGATATTTAAATAATACCACAAATGAATAGACTGAATCTGTGAAGTCTTGCTACATTCTTTCAAGATGAAATAATGTTGGTTATGTCATTTGAAAGGGAGAAGATAAATTCTGAGATTTTTCCTTGGATCAAAACTCTGAAGGCTAACCTTTGTTTTCTGTTTAAGAAAATAATAATTGTATTTGGTTGTTTCGTGTGATAAACAGCTCTGGTGCTTTTTACCTAACTACTACTAGGTGCTTTTTACTTAACTACCCACATCCCCAGCTGTCCTTTTTTTTAATTAAGCATGTTCTCCTTAGACTTCTATGGTCAAAAAAATGATTGCTGTGATTACAATCTGAGTGAACTATATTTAAGAAAAAAATATCTGAATCTCTTCCTTGATCTTTATCATGATCTATGCATAATCTTGAATGTATTTATCAGAGCACTAAATAGCAGTGACTGTTTGTACCCCTACAGTATTGTATGCTATTATGTGTTATATTTGAATGTTAGTTTATATAGCTAACAAAATATGTAAAAATTGCCATCTGTATTATGTAATCCTTATTCTCATATTGCGTAGTTGTCCTCTTTTTAAAAGACCAGAATATGCCTAGATTAAGCATGTTTTACTCTGCCTGTTCTAGGTTATTAAGGCACAAGAGTATAAAAGCTGTATCAGCTGATTAATAACTAGACATCGGATAAGATTATTTATCTGTACTGGTTTGAGCTATTAAAGGTAAAAGACACTAACAACAAAAAGATATCTCTAATTCCAAAACTTCGATCTATATATTAAAACCTAAATATAACAATGCAGAACAGGCAACAATTTATGTAGTTTGCAAACATCTGACTGAGATTATGCTATAGACAGCGACTATAGGTCCAGTTTATTAATTTGAAAGAAAAGACTACATTGGGAGTTGCTGAATCTGATAGTTCAATAGCCATGAAGCTACCACAGCACTGTGTTCCAGGGACAGACAGTATCGAGGCTGAGCATGAAAACAATACATACATCCGTCTACATGTGGTCAGCCATACAGATGAACACTGACAGAAGACACAACTCATACAGAAACAAAAACCACCAACAGCCTCATCCTGTTCCTGTCTGGTTGATCAGGATCAAAGCCCATTCTTTGAAAATATGCACAATGTGGACCCCTCTAGCTCAGACGCTCAGTCTCCCCAGCTGCTGGCACCTGGGCATACCAGCCACCAAGGTCACAGCCCCATTCTTCTGCTGATGCTCAGATCTACATACAAACCATTCATCCCCTTCAGTAACTGACAGTCGGTCTACCTAGTAGGTGTCCTTTAGATCTCCAGTTGCCTCCAAACACACACATGCAAATGGGTCTCTCTGGTAGCTGGTCGACACCTATGACCTTATCAGTAGCTGATCCTCAGGTCCCAGTCTCTTCAGGAACTCTCTTGGACTCTCTGATCCCTCCAGTAGCCAACCCTCAAACCTGTTTATCTCTCCATTATCCAGTCAAGGCTTATGGCCTCCCCAGTTGGCTCCCAAGCCTCTTGTTCTACTTGCTGGCTATTTGAATTCTCCTTTGAAGTAGATACAAAATTAACTTTGGAATATGTAGCGTGAAAGTACACATTTTTTTTCTCTGGTATTGACACTAAAATGAGAAGATTTGGAAAGATACTTACCATCAAATATGTTTCTCCTTTAGTAAGTTACAGAGAATCACTACAGAAGTTTTGATGGAAATTAGTCTTTTGATTCCTGGAGTACTTTTTACCTCTACTAGAAAGTGGATTATCTTAGTTTCAGAAAATGCTGTTTTCTTCATATTTCTCTCCAGCATGGTAAAACAAATAGCAAAACCTTGCAGGAAACTCTCGTTAAGAAATTTTCTGCCTAACTTTGTGAACTCAATCGTTCAGTTGATCATAAGAGCATTCTTGTTTTTAATGCTTATCTGAACTGACATTCCCACTCTTACGAATTTTCCTTGTCAGTAATTGATATCAATCATCAAAGCAAAATATTTTATAAAGTCATCTAGGTCCTTTTTTCATTTCTTGTCCACTCAGAACTTGGGTTTATTTGATTTTGTATTTCGTTTAATAAAATAATTTTGTGTTGCATCTGTGGTAACACATAGACCTTAAGTCTCTTTAAAATCACAACTAGAGGAAAGTTTCTGTAGACACCATTTTAATTTTTCTTCCCTTTCCCATTCCTCCCTTCTTCTACTTACCATCCTTCCTTTTCCTCCTTTTTCCTCTCTTTCACTCTTTAAGTGATTGGATTATCTGATAATTCCATTTTTTTTGGCAGCAAATACAGTGTCTTGTTAACATCTCTTTGTATTGATGAAGAGAAGATTGGAGAAAACATGATCTAGTTTCTTAGTTTGGGCTGCTGCTTGTTTATCAGGAGTCCCAGATAAAACCTGCATAGTATTGTCTTAGCATGTTCCTAGTATTATTCCTCTGTTCTACTCATTTTCATAGTAGCTCCCTGGTTTTGTAATAGTGTAATTACATTTACCTTTTGAAATGTTACTCCTGCTACTCTTCATTATCACTCTGCTTATCTACCCAGCACAGTTTTTTGTAGTATAGGCTGTAATTGTTCATTTTTAATACAAAGAGAAACCTTTGATATGCTGACAAAAAGTAAAATAAAGAAAAATAGTGGTATGTAAATGCAATATGAAATTGTAAATTTATACAAACAGCAATTATGCCATGTAGGTGTGACCAGAAGCTGCAAAGAAGTTTTATATTGGATCAGAAAAAGGCATTTATTTTTTAAATCTACTTTTCTAAGTTCTTTCCTGCCAAATATTATGTTCTTTTCTATGCACTACTGTATTTGAATATTTAAAAATGCTAAGTTCCTTACTATTATATATGTAGCAGCTACTAAAGACATTTATTCTTCAGAATAGTGGATATCCAGAAATGCGAATAAGCTTGTCTAGATTTACACTGTTGTGAATATTTTTTAAACTAATACATTTGGCTTCTCAGAGTGTCATACAGATCAATTGTTTTCAGTAATAGCCTCAATGTTTTAAAAATAATATGTTTAATAATTTGAATTTATTGTCTTCTATCTGTTGCAAAAAAAAAAATTACCTTTAATGAGCTTCTGTAATGATCAGCATATCATATTGAATAGATCTGAGTATATTATGAGTTTCTATTTAATCAATTATTACATCGGGTATATCATTATCAATTATTAATTCATCAGTTGATTACATCAAATAAAACATTATTTAACATATGAATAAATTTTCTCATTCATGTTCTGATGGTGCTCCACATTTATGCTGGGGCTGAACTTGATCCAATATTTATAATCCTTCTGAAAATCACAAGCTCTTGTAGAGGGAAAGTCTACAAAAAGTGTCTTAACTCCTGAGAGATGTTAGCAACAGTGGTGAGAAAAGGATGAGTCACAAGTCCTTGAGTACTTTTCGTCTAAGTAATGTTCTTGTCAGGCTGAACACTTGTCTTGTTTTGAGAAGCAACAAATGACTTTTAACCAGGGTCTAGACTTCTCAATGAAGCATACATTATACCTTACTTTTCTCTATAGTGGAAGAATTGCTGCTTGAATGTTTTCCTCAGCTTAATCAACAGATCAATCTTGCATACTTTTCTAGTCCCAGAACAATTTACATTTATACCCTAACTTTACTTCATTGTTCTCCACAATTTAGATGCAGCCTTGACTTTTCCTTCTTGCCATCATTACATACTAAGATGAGTTCATGTATGCGATTAGTGCTAACATACAATTCCAGTTTGACTTTAATCTTGAGATATTTAAAAAAACACCTACGTACATGATTTTACAGATAAACCAAGTGCTCTTGCCTTGCATAAGCTGTGAAGAGAGAAACATCTGTGCAGCAACATTTTTTTTTATATATATGTCCTTGTGTCTTTGATTAAACTATATCTTCTGGTGAAGAATGAAAAAACTCAAGAAAAAAAAGAGGTTTCATTAGGTCTAAAATGAAAATAAATCTATCATCTATCTCAGACATTAGCTTGCAACAGCAGCATCGTAGACAGGTGGCCATTTTATAGTTGCAGTGGCAACATCTTAATTGATCATAAAGACTTATGAGCAATATTGTAGACTTTCACTGCATTTTTTCACTATGACCTTCAGAGGTACAAATGACATATGAAGGAAGAGGCCATCGGTATGGCAGGAAATGGTAATTTTAAGATACAATTTGGCCATAGGTCTACAGATTGTTTTGGGAGTTGGTACCTTTGAAGCACTGGGATCTGCTTTCTTTTGTGGTGTTCTTTCCTGTGCTTGTTAAGGATTATTGCACAGCTCAGAGTTAGTTAGAACAGCTGTGTTTGTTCTGCTATGCTCATGGCCAAGCACATCCCCAAGTAGTATATGGGATGGGAGGATGTATTTAAAGAGGCATAAAGCTTTCCTAAACCTCACTCTTTATCCTACTGGAGTCTTCTAGAGTCTTGTATCTTGCTAAATTATGTAGTAACTATAGAGAGGACGATGTTCCTAACACACTTCTCATGTTTTCATACTTTAGCAGATGGGAATTTTATAAATATGCTAGTGAAATTCTCTTGGTGCCTATCTGCCTCTCATACACAAATGTACACAAACAAACTGCTAACTGTTAAGTTGTTTTGGTAACCCCATTTACTTTCTTTCATATTCATTATCCACCTAGATTCTTACGCCACCTCTGAGTCTCAGATATTCTGATTTTCCTACACAGAGGACTTAGAAAGATTAAAATCTATACAGACAAAACCAATCTACAGTATTTATTTTATTCATTTTCCAGATTTGTTTTTTCTAGTTTAAATTAGCTTTTCCCTGTGTTTTCTAAAAAGTCCAAAAGAGTAATTAATATAAAGACTGGCTTTACCACTGTGACAGCAGAGCACTTGCAAAGATGATAATTAATAGCAGCTATCTAAGAATTAGATCTAAGCTTTTTATTGTCAGCAGGACATGCATGCCTTATGAGTCATCTTTCTGGTCATGTGCTTTGTATATATACTTTAGCTCATGGTATATCTCTGACCACACACACATCCCTGCACTAATTGTTCCTGTAACAGTTCCAGTAATTGATTGTGCCAGTAACATTTCTAAAAAGTACATCTTTTTTATTGCTAGGAATCATTGTGCTTCAGCTCCCCGTTACTCGATCTTTTCATACTTCTTTCTGCTATACTGAAGATCCTGTTGTCTGAAGGCTCTTCCTCAGTATGGTGAATGCACCAAGTGACAGAAACCTGAATTACACCTCAGAGATATTCTGCATTTGGTCCTATCACCACTAATATTCCATTTGCTATATCAGCATTAATAAAAAAACAAGTGATCTGTATAAACTATGGTGAGATTCCTTTCAGTTACAGAGCATTCAAATATTATCTCAAATATGAAGATGGTTGGTGAAGGCCATGATGAAGGTTCAGGGAGACCTTATTGCAGCCTTTCAGTACATAATGGGGGCTTATAAGAAAGATGGGGAAAGACTTTTTACAAGGGCCTGTAGTGATAGGACAAGGCGTAATGTTTTTAGATTAAAAGAAGGTAGATTTGGACTAGACAGAAGGAATAAATTTTTTATGATGAGGGTGGTGAAACACTGGAATATGTTGGCCAGAGAGGCTGTAGATGCCCCATCCCTGGAAACATTCAAGGTCAGGTTGGAAGAGGCTCTGTGCAACCTGTTCTAGTTGAAGATGTCACTGCCCATTGCAGGGGGGTTGGACTAGACGGCCTTTAAAGGTCCCTTCCAACTCAAACCATTCTATGATTCTATGAAGATAAGCAGACTCAAGCAGGTTTTGTTTGAGTTGTTTTTTCTGTTTTAGGAGACACTAGTCTATTATTTTGCCTTCTTGAATTAATTGAAAATTATTCATGGACATTCTACTGATTTTTTTTCTGTATTAAAATCTAATATCTATAAAGTACATTAAACATACTTATCAGTAGATTCAAATGTTTCTCAAACAGTATTGTCTGGAATCTCCTTCCTAAGCTATAAAAAACTCTGATCACTATGAGATATGTGATAAATTGTTAATGATTCTACAACAAAATTCAAATGAAATTTGTTCTAATATACAAATTGATTAATAGAATTAGTCTTTCTTTCTTATTGGATTTCATTGTCTTTAAAACTATGAGACAGTCACAAAAGGATGACTAATGAAGCTGTATATTGACTCCTGTGATTGTTATTAACATATTAGGTTGCTACGTGAAGTTACAGTGAAGATATGATTATGTTCTTTCCACATGTTTAGGCTCATTGGAACAGAATTTGAAAATAAAAATATGAAGACAAATCTATTTACAATGTGAGATATTTCAGATGTATTCTGCAGATTAATTTAAGCTGAAGAAAATCACATTAATCTACAGCCTCAGAGAACACCTATTCTTGTCATGCAGGAAGAAAAGAAGGTTTGTTACTCCTCAGGCAAATTTCTTTTTGTCTTGAACCCTACCAAATATTCTGTTGTTTATGATAATAAATGCTGACACTGGGAACTGTCTATAGGAAGACCAGACTGATGCCCAAAGTTATCTCTTCATTATTGTTCTGCCCACTTATGTGCAATGCAGTATGACATTTACTGTGAGGGACAACAGACAGTATCTTACTCAGCACAAAGCTGGATAATATGAAATTTACTTGTCAAGACTTTTGTAGCATATATGAACACTTTTAATCCAGTATGATATTCCTTAAAACAATTTTCGTTGCATCTTCCAGTAGCATGCACTAAGTCTGTTTGTAATAGATCTAACAAATCTAAATGTAGGTTCACAGAGAAGAACTGAAGACAGAATTTCCTCCTCTGTGAACCTTTGACTAAATATTTTTTCTAGAAGTTGTGAGCATTCTAGCCATAGAGACTGTGAAGGAACTGTCACAGTATGTCTGAAGTTTAAGTGACATGCTGATGTCAATGTTGGTAATGTTTCTGAATATGTATCCTTTACTAAGGCTTCTCTATATTTAAATACATTTTTGTATTTAAAATTAATTTCAAATGCATTTTCCTTGCTTTTGCCATTAGCCATACTGCTTTGATTGCATTTCTTGCTTTGATGGAGATTTGTAACTCTCACAGCTAGCTGTTTGACCTGTTCTCAGATGAAAGAAATGCAATCAGAATAACAGCACTTATAGTAAGAGAAGTAGATTTATCTGAAATAAATGAAGAATATATTAATTATCTTGTTTTGTTTTCATTTCTATTCTATCGAGGACACAGAACTATGTTAAGACATTCACCATTTGTGCAGTAGGGAAATCTGACACTTATAACTGTATATAAAAAGAGAGTTATAATTTAAATTGAGAAAAAACCCCATGTTTTTGCATGAGCAAATTGATTTTCTTCTACCATACACCTGTTCCTTCTGCTTCTGCAAATGGTATATCCTTTCCTGCTCTTGAGCATGAATTATACCACTTTTCCACTGTGCTTTGTGACTCTTGGATTGAATCAATCTTGAAATGAAATGTAAATGCAGTAAAATTAATTCCCTATTATAAAGAAATTCTTACATACAAATTATTTACTAAATTATACTAGTCACTTCCTCTCACCACACACTTTTAGACCTTCTTAGTTTACTTGTGAGAAAGAATTTTATCATCCACATTGTGCTGGAAAACAGCACTTGTTTATAGTCATAACAGCAAAGACAAATCGGTGCAATGACATCCGTTGGTTGTAATACGACTCTCAGAAAATACAGAAGCTACAGGTTATTCAACAGCATATCAACAGTGCTGAGATAATTTATTTTAAAATACAATATTTATCAGTTTGTTCTGTTATCTACCTTCTCTCATCAAATCACATCCCCTATTCCTTTCTTATGCTGTAGCCTGGTGCAGCAAAGTGACTCCTAAATTTACCATTTAAATACTTGTATTGCAGGTCTCCAGCTTCCAGTCTCAGAGCTAAGCACATCAGCTGCACTCACATTACATGAGTTTAAAGGCCCAGTCATGAGTGAAAATGCACACAACTGAGGGTTAAGAAGTTCCAGGCATAGGACGTTTCTGATCTCTATCCTTGTTTTGCATCTTAAAGGCTTAGTTCATGGTCAAGGACCCATAATTTAGTTTGGGGTAGACACTTTTGCTGTATGTTTATGTGACTGTGCGTCTGACACTGTTTAAGAACTAATGCCTAGGTAAGAATAGAACTGGATTGGCTGTTGTATGGCAGGAAACACAAGATTAATAGATCCCGGAGATGCTGAAAACAACAAAATTACTAACAGTTTCTTTTCCATTTTACCCTCTGATTGATTATTTTCTTGACACTGTCCTCAAAATAGGTTCACAGGTGAACGTACGTATCTAAATCCTGTGTCATGTACCTATGTCATTCAGAAGTCTGCAAGTTAGCTTGAAGATAGAGAAGTCTCACAACAATTACGTTTTCACCAGTCAGGCACAGAGTGTCTGTCCAGCTTCCCTCTTTTGACCATATGCACAAAAAACTAAGTGCTGTGAAATCAAGTTAGATGAGTACCTATCTCAGATCTGAACTTGTTTGAAGTTCACAGCATATTAATTTACCCATTCATCTCAGTTGTGGTATCAAAGCGAATAATTGTGTTCAGATCATGAAATAGAGAATGTTGCTTTTACCCAGTAGATACAGGTTTCATCTTGAATGCAGGTTGCCTTTCTGAACATTTTTTAAATGCAAAATCTAATAATAATAATAATAACAATATATGGAAACATAAAACAATACAAATAAAGAGAGCTTCTTAACTAATTACAGACCTCTATTAAGAATCCGAAATTATTCTCTGACAAAGTTCTCAGTGAACAACTACCCATCAATGTATGCCTCAGCCAAGCTATTTAATAGAGAAGCATTGACTGACTTCTTGTAAATATTTATGAAATTTCATATGTGTCAGATATTTTCCCAGGTTCTTATTAGTTTTTTACTGTAATATGGGTTTTCTAAAATGTGAGTTCCTTACTTAAGTCAAGTACAGCAACATGGAATTTTCTATGTCATATTTTCAAAAGCCTTTGGATCAGCTTCTTAACTATATTTAAGTAATAAATTACACACATTTTTGCCTTGTGTCTTATTCTGAATTATCTAAATAGTTGACTTCTATTAATATAATGAGAATTTGATGCAAATGGCTTCTTGAAAAGTCCAGTAAATGTTTCTTTCGATGCAAGAATAGATTTTCAAATCTGCCTTAATTTTGTTCTCACTGTTTTTTTAATGAGAATAAGAAATGCTAGCTCTTCTCTTATGTAGAAGGACGTTGTCTTAATTTAAAAAAATATATGATTATTATAGAAATACTTTTTCGGTTCTTGTTTTCTTAATAATATTGTTTCTCATCTTCCATTTTTGCTCTAAGGAAAATAAGTTTTACTCCAAAATAAGATAAAGTAAATATCCTCACTTATATCTCTGAACAACTATAGAAAAATATTTAAATAGAAAAAAAGAAATTTAATTTTAGGGAAAGAAATGAAGGTGAGTAAATAAATTAATATTTAATGATTTCTTCATTTGGTTACGTTGCCCAATATATTTGTTTAGAAAGATTGTTAAAAGCTGCAAAAATTTTATAACCTTTAATATTTTTCAAGCTTTTATTGTAAATAACAGAACTTCAGGCTGGACTTTGATGATTTCCTTGTCTAAATAGATATAGCAGATTGTCAGCTTTGAGTATCTTTCACTGTCAATTTTTAGCTTCTCTTGAGTTTCACTCCCTCCTTTAATTTTTTATGTGATTCTATCTCTTATCAGACACTCAAGCTGTCTCCTTTCCTCCCTCCTTCCTTCTCCTCATTCCCTTGTTGCTCTTCGGCTTTAGATCAGTCACAAACACTTTGATGATACCACCTTCCTTCTGTATTCTCTGATAAAAAATGTTTCTCTTGTGTGCATTTCATTTTCTAATGGAGTGCATTAATGTTCTAATTTCTGTAACATGCTTTTGAGGTTTAGCTTCATCTGCTTGAGTTGACTGGAAACTATTAAACACATCAAGTGTTTCAGAGCTAGCTATTGCAAGATATAATATCTGCTGAGTTTTACTTTTTGTGGCACATACCTGCTACAGACAAAGAACGAATTGCTATTTAAATCTTCTCTATTTATTTTTTATACTAGCAAATTTTCTCTATTAATTTTTTATACTACCATAATGCTCTGTCCTTTGAGCTTTTTAATTACTTTATTTTTCCACTCAGGATGTATAAAAACAAGTAGTCATTCTGGTTAATGCCTCATGGTTGTCGAGAATATGTTTTATCAGGAGGATTGCAGTAATGGGATGAGATCTATCCCATTATACCTCTTTAGCCCTGTCTGCCTTGTAACCATGCTAACAGGCTCTGCTGAAACACTGGCTTGTTCATTGATATTATTCTTCAGACCTGGAAGAAGGCCCAATATCCAGGGCTTATTCTGCAATGCCAAAAAACCACCCTCAGGACCTTCATGACTGTAGACAAGACAGTCGTGACTCTGCTATGGCAGGCTGTTGCTCCCAGTTGGTCAAACAGGAATCAGTCCAGGGGGAATAAGTAAATTTAGGTTGCAGTTAGGCATTCAGCCTCATTAGATCATCTACATTGTTATTTCTGAAGTTTGAAAAATACTCACAGGATTTGAATTCAGTGCCAATTTAAGATCCAGATAAAAGGCAGAGTCTATCTATGCTTATTTAATGTCTAAGACCTATGGACAACAACCAAGTCCATCATGATTGTATTTTTGATCAGACTGTCTTCCATTGAGGTAAAACAGCCCCCTCTTTCTCCTAGACAGAAGTACAGTGACAAACTGTCCATTTACACTGTGGCTAATGGCACCTATACTGCCAGTCCTTCCCCGTCCATGGATACATAGGATTCCTGGAATTTCAACTGGCTTCTGTTTTCCTGCCATGACATGGTCACATATTCTGGTTGTCTCACTGCAAGATGGAGTGCATTCTGGATCAATATCAGTATCCTTCAAGCTGAGAAGGGATGCTTGGGAAAATTTTTTCATATGAGATGTCTGTCTGTGAGTGTGGCCCTTTCGGCACAGGCAGTGGCACTGACTCACAGGATGGGAGAGAGGTTCAGAAAATCATCAGCTTACATGCACTTTTAACACAGCTATAAACACTGCTCCTTCACTTCATTGACCAGTGAACATAGCCTCTTTCCATTCCCATGACATAATATTTAATTGTTCCTCTTTCCACCAAAGTTCCTATGAGGCACGTTCCAGCAAGGAAGTAGTATGTCTCAAGTCTTAGGGTCTGACATGCTTAGACAAACACCACAGCTAAATCTACCCTTTCAAGAAAATATTAATTCTAACTTGTAGGTCTCTTACAAGACCTTTATTCTCCAGAGGTGCTCTCTTGATGCTATCTAAATTATCTGCACACTGTCCTTCCTGGAGCTGGGTAAAGCCCTATAGACATGAAGTGTCAAGGTCTTCAGAAATCTCTACGTAGTTATGTCTTTCATTTGTTAAACAAAAGCTCTCAAAATGCCCAAACTAAGTTATATTTCTTACAGAAATCTACAAAAGACAGTAATCACATAAGCAGACCTACGTACACACTGTCCTCTTTCCATTATGCTGATACATGTCATAACAATTCAGTAGAATTGCAATGAGGTAAGCTTCCACAAAGTCTCAGACTGGGGATGGAGGAAAAGAAAGCTTTTGGGTTCACAGATGGATTGCAAGCACAAATTTTTGAGTATTCGGGACTTTACTCACAGAAGCTTCTTTAGGTGGACCAGGAAATACTGCTCAAGGAAGGAATGTTTAGCAGAAGCCAGCACGAGAGAGCGCTGCCCTGTCCTTTCTGTGGGATGGACTAATCATATATTTGTTTTGTTTTTCAGGAGAGGAGCAATGCATCCTGGTGGTGGAAAACCAGCCATGACTGCATGATCATGACATAAACTGACTGTCCTGTCAACGTACATCCCTTCTCAGATTTGAGTTGCATCCCTTTGTGCCTATTCCATTTCTTACCAGTTTAAAATACTAATGAGAAAATTGCTTGATGCTTGCCATAGGTACGCTTTTGTCAAATAATGTTGAAAGTGAGGCACGTGGATGATGAGACATGGGACAAAAACATGAATCATTGTATCACAGACTCATTTAGGTTAGAAAAGACCCTTAAGACCTTTGAGTTCAACTGTTAACCTAGCACAATCAAGTCCACTGCTAAACCATTTCCCTAAGTGTCATGTCTATACGTCTTTTAAATACCTCCAGGGATGGTGACTCAACCACTTCCCTGGGAAGCCTGTTCCAGTGCTTCACAACCCTTTCAGTGAAGAAATTTGAAGGAGCGTGCAAGGTCTCATGGCCTACTAGGATAGCCTCAAGACCTGCACAACAGAACCAAATCTGGAGTGGCTTTCCTTTCTCCATGTCAGGGTGGACACTAGCACAAATTCTTCTGTAAGTGCCTAGATAGACCTGCTAAGGGACATGATAGAGTTAATTCAAAAAGAAACACAGGTTTCAAGATAGTAAGAAGACTGGACTCCTTGCACCAAGTAGTAGTGTCCCAATGATGTAGCTGCAATCTTAGTTTTAAAAAAGAATACAATATTTCTCAGTGTGATGGTTTAACATTTTAGCTTACTAACAAATTTCTATTCTTCATGAGGGAGACATATCCCCTTAAAAAAAAGAAAATTGTTCAATTTTTCACTAATTTTAATTTTTAACGCCAATAATTAGATAATTGATTGACTGAAAGTCAGAAATAAATAATTGTCATGACAGAACAGGAACTGTACACAGTATAACTTTATGATAGTTATCTGAGTCTCATGGAACTATATCTCTCCACAGTAGGCACCCACTATTAACAATTCAGTATTGATACTATAGTGCATTTTTTTTATGTGTGACTGTTATTGTCCTAATATTATAGGGGAAAAAAAGAACAAATAAGCTCAAATACGTTCCATGAAATCATAAAAAGAGAGCTTAGTGGGAAAAGAACTTATTGTGTCCTTATGCAGTGACTCGTATAAAACCCTACTTTGGGCACTTCTATGGAGGGAGTATTCTCCCATTATTCACTCCGGTATAAATTATTAAAATCAATATGGACAAGAAATGAACAAATGGGATATTATAGATCCTTTTCTTTAGTTCTTAAATATTTCTGTAGTTACTGTGGTGACAAGTATTACTGACTTATTATAAGTTAATGAAAATTGGATTTTTTGGGAGTGGAAAGGATACTAGATCCCATGGAGGTTAAACATTTTGAGTGGGTCAGTCCTGTAGTTCATGCCAT
The DNA here is from genome assembly GCA_013398225.1 of Steatornis caripensis. Lineage (NCBI taxonomy): Eukaryota > Metazoa > Chordata > Aves > Caprimulgiformes > Steatornithidae > Steatornis > Steatornis caripensis. The sequence goes on from VZSC01015655.1 coordinate 109,994, forward strand.
TCGAGCTACTTTCTTCTAAAAGCATTCATTTTATGAGATTGTTCATTTTGATTTGTTTGATCATGATGTGTGATTTATTGTCTTTTGGTCTGAGTGAACTGAGTGAAAATCAGGAAGCAAGCTTGCCATTCAAGCCAATTGTCCTTTGACCTTCACCTTTCCTTTCTACGATGCACTGCACATGTTTAATTTTTCTTTAGTCAAATATGTGCGTTTAGGTGAAAAATGTGGTTTTTTTTTTCATGCATCTGTTAATATTTTATCCACAGAAGAGGTACATTTCTTGCTTGAAATGTGAAATGTAGTTTCAAGGTTACAATTCTTTGGTTTCCCCTTTGTCTTTCAGTGTTGCTTTGTGAAGAGTACTGTGAATTACGCTGGCTTATATCATCTTTTTCCTGAGAGACACACACACACAAAAAAAAAAAAAAGCACACAGAATGGAGAAGAATCTCCATGTGGATAACCTTGCACATTTTATAGATAACTACCCCTCTGGGCTGTGTGTTTCAGAGGCATAAAAATTGACAGATTTCAAACTGTAGGAATTCTAGACAGCCTGAAGTTAAAAAAAAAAAAAAAGAAGAAAAAGAAGATGACAACTCTCATCTACTGTGGGCATTCAGCTGTGAAATAATTACTCCACTGACCTCGTTTTACCACTGACATCCATGAAAGCAGAGATTAATCAAGGTTGAGTGCTTCTGAAAGTCTCACCTTTAGTGTCAGTGAGAAAACCTGCCCATTCCAGATTCCCAATTTGCCTGATACTTTAAGGTACTACCATGAAGACCTATGACAACCTCTCCAAGGTTGGAGGGGCAAGGAAGGGAAGACAGAAGAGAAAGGATAGGGAGGCTTAAGCAATCTTTCTCTCCTTGCATGTACTTAAAAAGTTCTTCAGTCAAAATGTCCCATTCTGCTTGTAAAAGTTAATCAGGGCATTGGCTTTATGCCTGAATA
>VZSC01015655.1:125457-137957 GCA_013398225.1 Steatornis caripensis
AGAGAGAGAGAGAGAGAAAATGGGTGGAAAAGTGAGCAATCTACAAATCAAATTAATATGCTATAAAATATTTAAGGAGAGAAAATAGTACTAAAGCTATGTGCTGTAAAGCTTTCATATTTACAGCATTATCACTGAAGGTTGTTATTTCATTTTTTACTGAATCAATAACTCAGGCTAAATACTACATTATCAATACTTCAATTTACTTCCATGTGTAAAACTGTTTTGTCATCTTATTACCAGTAAATATTTGAAAATTAATGAAAGCAAGTTACCTAGTCCTGCATGCTACAGCCCAGTAGCTTGCAATGACAACAGATCAGTAAAACCAAGCAAAGTCTGGAAAGACTTTTTTATAAATTCCACTAATCTCACTATGAATCATTCAAAAGCTGGTAAATCCAACATCTGTGCTTTTCTAAAATATAACATAGACAACATAAATGTTACGAAGCAGATTTTTCCTATGTTTCAAGATAATGTTCCTCGCTAATGGCTAGTGATTTCAAGTTCAACCATGTCACTCTTTCAGAGGCAAACCTTCCCTGAGAGTAGTAGGGGAGCTTTAAAAAAATTGCTGTAGAGTACAGAAATGCTAAGTGGTGGGTAATAAGAAATCTATGTTGGAAGTTGTCACAGTTTAAAGCTGGGCTGGCTATTAAACGAATGACAGATGCTCTTTGTTAAACCCCTCCCTCTCCAAAGGGGGAAAAGAGAAAAGGGAAAGAGACTTACAGGCTGGAAAAGTTAAAAACAGCTTTAATCTAACTACAATAATAATGTATAATAATAATATGAAGAAATAATAATGAAATATATACAAATACACAAATATGTACAACACCAATATCAAGCTCCCCCCCACCGATGACGAATACGTCACCCGGACACTGCAGGGCAAGCCTTGGAAAAGTCCCGGACTGTACCCAGCAGCAGGCAGGAGCTGGATTCAGGAATGCACGGATTGGGATCGAAGCCAGACTCCTCCTTGGGCACTGGCCATAGAAGAAGAGAAGCGATACCCTCGTGATCCCTCAGCTTTATACTGAGTATGACACATATGGGATGGAATACTCCCTTTGGTCAGTTTTGGGTCAGCTGTCCAGCCCACTCCTCCCCACCACAGGGTCACAGCTGTGACCACTTCTCTGCTCCTTCAGTTCTGGTGCACAAGAAAGTGGGCAGAAGCAAGCATCGACCTTGGTCTCCATAGGGATAACTATAAGCAAGAGCCTTTCTGCATACCATTCCTACTGATGTTCCAGCACTAACTACAAACACCAAGCCTTATCACTGCTGGAAGCACTACTGTCTGGAAAAACATGCAGCTAAGTTCAGAGAGTGCAGCTTCTCAGAAGAGATTTAACTAAAAAGCAAAGTTACTAAAATAAAATTGGTTCTGTCCTGGCCCAAACCAGGACAGAAGTAATAACTAAAAGAAGTCTTAAGTATATAGCAGAAGATAAGCTAATAAACAACAAGGAAGAGCTCATGAATATGTAAGAATGAGATTCACAGCTCCTTATGGGCTGCAGGTCAGATATTTGGCTAGCAAACATTGAAGGAAGAGCTTGTAAGGAAGAGAAACAGCTGCATGTTTCTAGGTGTGCTGCCAGCGACACCTCTGATAAAATAACTAGAAACAATTAAAACCAGTGTGAGGGGTGTTTCATATTAGCTCAGCTCTGAAAGGCCTAAAATTAGAAGATGGCCACAGAGCAGCAGTGGTACTTTCTGACATGAAGGAGGAATACGTGATTTTTAAGGTCTTTGTATCCATTCTGTGATTATTCTGAGCTTTAGAAAAAAGGCTGAAGCCCAAATATTCTTCAGTGTTTCCATAAACAAAAGCAGATTTTGGCCCAAAGTATTTTTTGACTGATGTGGGGGTTAAACCAGATAGACTCCAGAGATCCCTTCCAACTAAGTATTCCTATGATCTGATGATTCCATGTCTTTTTTATAACCTGACTCCTGGAATGACAGTGCTGTCCTACTTTCATAAGTGTGAATTTCTGCAGACAATTATTGAGCAAAGTGAAATCATTTTAATTTTCTCTTATAGAGTATTTGTCTTCAACAATTAAGAAGTCCAAAGGGAAAAACAAATACTGGAAGAAAGGGACAGGTACAAGCACAATGCCAGCAAAAGTGACGAGGCAGCTTATGTTGTACTGAGTACACGGACAATCCTGTTTTTGTTATGTGAAGGTTCTGTGCAGCTGCCAGCAGGCATGATGTCAATTTGCAGTCACCAAAGTCACTGAATCAGGGGGTTTTGTTAGCCAACTTTCACACCTTTCAAATGAGAAAGCAATTAAAATCTCTTTGTTTAAAAATAGTAAAGTAGTAGACAGAATCTACTTTCTGAGGTACTGGGAAAGACTGGAACAAATATGACAGGGAAAATAAGCGTGGTTTGTCTGGAGTGATGAGGAGAGTAGAGTTACTGATTTTGCTTTTGCCAAGAAAGGTTGGATGAGATGATCCAAAAGGCAGAAGACAAAGACTGATATATGCGGTCTCGAGAAAGACTGGAAATCAGGTTGTAAAAAAAAAAGAAACCTCCTGGGGTGTGCACCTTCTGTGCTCAGGACAGCAGAACTCTATTTGTGTTGCAATACTGTCATAAGTGAAAATTAAAATAGCTTTGCAATTCCATCTCTTCAGTGTCTTCAACTGCAATTCCTGATATATTCTCAATAAATCTGGGTTATCATTATGCTCAAATATAGAATTTAATTAATACTTCATGCAAAATACTTTTATAAAAGGAAATACTGCATTGTATGTCTTACAGGGTTACTTATACTTGTCAAACCCTCATTCATTTTACAGCATATCTCTAAGTTAGAAGCCAGGTGCATTCAGTTACTTTCATTTAAGAAACATTTGAAAATGTTCCCAGGTGCTCAAGATGTGTGCCTAAACAGTGGAAAAAACTATGGATGTATATTTTCATCTTTGTTTGTTTTCAAATATCCTTTTTTTAATGATAAACTTTTAAATAAATGTTGTGGTTTGAACCTAGCCGGCAACAAAGAACTAGGTGGCTGCTTGCTCACTCCTCCCTCCCTGGTGGAATGAGGAGAAAATGTAACAAAACCTGGTGGGTCGAGACAAGGGCAGAGAGGGTTCCTCACCAGTTATGGTCACGGGCAAAAAAAACAGACTCGACTTGGGGAAAAAATTGGGGAATGAATCTTTCACATGAAAGTAATTATTCAAGTTGTATTTCCATTTAATCCTAAAGTGACAGGTGTCAACTTTTCAGTTTTTGTACATGTAAAGATTTGTCAAGCTAGAAACCATTATCTGTCAGGTTTTGGAGAATGTCAAGCCTGATAACATATGCTATATTACTAGCGCGCACCATCACTGAACATTTGTTATTTTGTGTCTGTTTATCCATAAAGTTTTGTGAGTAGGATTATATTTAACTTATTATTCTGGTATGAGAACTTTTATTCTTTTTTGACATCATCTTTTGTGAAAGGAAAGTCTCCCTGTATCGGCATAGCCTTATAAATAACATATCATAGACAGAAACCCACAGCTTTAACTTTGCAGCATCTTGCCATAATCTCTGTACTTTTCTTTCTGTACTTCCTCTTTGAAGGGGGAATTATGTAAACAGTATGCATTTTAATTCAGTGATATTAAAACTTTAGTCTATGCGTGCCTCTGGACACTGAAGTGTTTCTAACTGCTTTATGTAATGTAAATAAGGAAGGAAGATTTAATTCATGATGTTCCAGACTACTGTACTTCAAAATGAATTGGTGTTAAAAAATAAAATACCATAAAATTTTGAAAAGCACTGTTCTAACTTTAGCATGGGGTTTTACAGATATGGCTTTCATTGAACTTTTTGAAATCATAAATAAGTTTCCCAGAAATTAATATATGAACAGAACTCTTCACAAAGCACATTTTATTCCACAAAACGTGGTCTACTTAATGTATATTAGAACAGTAAAGGTGATCACTCGGAAAGTGTAGGATCTGGGCGTGACATAGATGGTATGGAATAAGCGGTCGATGATGTCTTTGATTTGGTTAGGGTAGGGCTAATTTTAATGTTGTGGGTTTGGCTAGGACAGAGTTAATTTTCATAAGAAGCTGGGAGGGGACACAGCTAAGATAGCTGACCCAAACTAGCTAAGGGAGCATCCAATACCATGTAACATCATGCTCAGTATATAAACTGAGGGGTTGGCCTGGGGAGGGGGAATTGCAACTCACAAATGTCCTGGGCATTGAGTTCTGGGTGGTGAGCGATTGCATACTGCATCACTCTCTTTGTATTTTCTTTTATTAGTATTATACTTATTACTGTTTTCTTTTCTCCTCGTGTTGTCCTATTAAACTGTCATTATTTCAACCCATGAGTTCTCCCTTTTCTTCTGATTCTCCTCCCCATTCCACCATGAGGGGTGGGAGGAGTGAGCGGTTCTTTATTGCTGGCTGGACTCAAAATAAGACAGTCCTTTTTGGCCTCAAGACCTGCAGTGGTTCCTCTTAACCATGTAGAGTTGTGTTAGTGATCTGTGCTGTATATTTCAGTAAATAAAAATAATACGAGAAAGAAAAATAGTGAATAATTTTTGATTGTTTTTTCTTCCACCATTTGTTATTATTGTCTTTTATAGGTCTTGAAAACATGTTAAGATTCTTTAACTTGAGACATTAGAATTGTATATTTCAATGAAAAAATGATTAAAAATTCCAGTGACAGAAATAGGAAGAAACGAGTTATATTTTTTTTATATAACTGTACCTATGCATAGCATAATTATCTTTCTAAATTCTTATAGTCTTTTTTTTTTTTTAACACTGAAGGACAGGTACCATCTCTCCATGTGTTCTTGTGGAGCACCTAACTCACTAGGATTTGAACCTGGTGATCAAAATGAATCTCTAGGTATTTTTCCAGTATAAATATTAAATAAATGTATGCACACATTGCCATTTTTGTTTCATGTCTCAGTGATGGCAGAGAAGGAGGCAACACAAAAGCACTTTCTCATTCTTTTGTCACTGATCTGATTAATACAAACCCTCACTCTTCATCAGTCCTGTGCATTACTGTGGTACAGGAAGGATTAGACTTTGAGGTAAGTATTTACATTATCTTTTCAAATGGAAGGGCACCATGTCAACAGCATCTCTAAATATAGAGCTTTGAAGTATTCCCTGCAGACCTTGAAAATGTGGTGCATGGCAAATAAATGTTGGCTGGAATCCAAGTTTAAGTAGATTAGGTACCTTATTTGGCAACTATATTAGCAGCCATTTCATCTCAGTTTTGCCTTCAGAAGGTTAGGTTGCACAATCATTTGGATTTCTTATACTTTCAGTGGAGAGAGACAGATAACCTTGAGAAGGTTAATTATTTTCCATATCTTACATGTACTTCAGTATTGGATGAATTTGATTATCTAGCACTACCCGTCATTGTGGTTTTCATGGGTAAAAATTATTTTAATCTCTAAAGCACGGATCTTTTTTTCTTCTACACAACACCTCAAGTAGCCTCTGACTCTTGTTCTTACAGTGGCATCTGGAAACTGTACAGTCATACAGCAAGACGTTAACACTGACAGAACTTGCATTTCAAACAGACACCACCAACAAAAAATGCAGAAAAGGATGTAACATCGTCTGTTAGCTGAGTATGGCAGAGCATAAAATTCAGAGAAGGGCAACAAGGAAGATCAAAAGGTATGGAACGGATTCTACACAAGGGTTGACCTAATAGCAAAGAGCATTTCAATCTGGAAAAGTCTTGTCTGAGGGTGAATACTTGGATTCTGAGTGGCAAGGATAGATGAATAGAGCATGATTGCTTTCAAAAAGAAATAGGACAATTTCATGGAATAAAAATCACTGAAGCAGTAGTAAGCACAAAGACAACAAACATGGCTTAGAAAATACCAGAAATGTGGTTTGCAAATTGTTTAGGCTGAGATAGTGTTTTGGGGAAACGTACTTTGTTCTCTCACTCTAGCTATCTCAGAAAGGCCACCTTCAGACACAGGTTCCTCTTATCAAACATGCTCTGAGTATTCTTATGTTCTTTCCCCATAACCTGTGTGCCTGCTGCAGCCCAGACATCTTTTCTCTCTGTAGCAGAGGAGAGCATTGGCAATGTTTAGCTTGGGCAAGGAAAAGAAACACAAAGGGATCCACAATTCCAAAAGTGCATATCAGCTATTCACACTGATTAAATGGCTTCTAGGCCTGAAAATAAAATATAAACTAACTTGAGCATGAATTATAAGATCAACCATTCTAATCTGAACATGAATGAGAACCCAGGTTGGAAAAAACAAATGTACAGTGTACTTGCCTGGCCTGATACAGCCACACTCTTTGAGAGAGAGATGTCAGCTTGCACTTGTTTCTTCTTTGTGAGGAAAGTATTTTCCTGCCTAGAGATGGTGATTCTTTCAGGACACTATCCCACTAGGTGCCTGGAGGAGGAAATAGTGTGCACATAACCTTAACTATTGGGTAATTCCTGATCCTGGAGCTCTAAGTGGATGTTTTCCAGGAATCAGCATCCATAAGCTTAGCTCATGTTTTGGTAGCAAGCCCAAACAGCAAGGAACTTCTGTCATGTGCGCTTCATGTCAAGACTGCTTTGTGCAGAGGAAGTTAAATCTGTCAAAGTCCATGCTTGTACTGTCTGTAGGGTGCATACTCTGAAGAACATTACCCTTCCTTCTGGGCACAGGTTTCCTGGCTCAGGGATCATTATTGGCATGGTTCCACACTGCAGCCTGTGAGCAAAGCAGTGTGTATGAACTGAGGGGAATTGGTGACGTAGAAAACCAAGCTTCTTTATCCTTTGAGGTGTTGCTATTATTAATTGTATAATAATTATTATTTCAAAAAATGTAGTAAAATAGAACGATCATATTTACAATGCTTTGTAGAAAAATTACTTTGAAATAAAACAAATGAAAGTAAAAATGGCTTAGGAAACAAAAAGTAATATTAATCTAATGTAATGGTATTATGAAATACAATGTTATTGTGTATACATGACTTACAGTGGTTATAGAATAATGCATATCAATATAGTTTTGAATAGAATCAGGACAAAGTGTGCCAATCTGTCTAAAAAAGAAGTTAAAAACCCAAACAAACAAACACAAAAACCCACAAAGGTAAAAGGTTGTAAAAGGTAATGTATAATGATGTCATTCAGAGAAAATTTTTTTTTGTAATACACTATTTTCCCTAAATCAATTTTTACAGCAGGCAGCGATTATGAAAGTAATACTGTGCACACCCCTTACCAGCTTGTGGATTTAATATTGTTAACTGAAGCTGAACCAATTAGTATACACTGTCTTTTAAATGTGACTAGATTAGACATAGTTTCATGGTACCAAAATGCACAGGAAGTGTATGTTGCATATATAAAGGTATTTCATTTGGCTTTGTGAAGAGTAATAAGGAGATGAATAGTGTCTTTTGTGTTGTTTAGTGATAGTTTTGATTTGCACTCTGAAAATAAACTCTTCATGAATTTTTTTTTTGTTGGGAATTTTTTTTGTGAGGGGCTTGTTCCTTTTCAATGTACATTACATTAATGAACCAACAGAACTGGTAGACACAGAGAGTCTGAAAGTGGCTGTAGGCAATTTCTCTTTTGTGTTTTTTCCTTTTTCTTTTTTTTTTTCTCTATTTTACATTTCTTTAAAGACTGAACACTGTTACAGAGTAATAGCTTATGGCAGTCAGCTAATGAGTTGAAACTTCACTGAGATAGAAGGCACACACAATGGAAATGTGTGAAAAATCAAAATGACAAGGTTGTTAAGGTAACTCTGTCTTGGTTATGTATTTAGGAAGCTTATTATGATGTGGTGAAATGAAAACTTAATAAACATATCTAGTCATTATGAAGGGAAAAAAAAAGACATTTATTAACTGCAAGATGCATGGATTCGCTGTTGCTGTGTTGTAATGGAAATGAAGCAAGTGACAAAGTACCTAACTGCCCCATATGACTAGCCTATGCCAATACAGAACATTAAAAAGTAATTTTAAGAAGTTGCCTTTTCATATTAACTTTGTAGAACCAGCTGACTTCATTATTTTGTAAATGGTAATTTAAATGAAAGTGTTCTGTCCATTGAGAGCATGGGAAGAATGATAAAAAGGCTTTGCAATTACTGCCATGGTGTGCTTTCAGTGCACCTTTTTGCTTACTTGAATACATAGGTTCATGATTACACATACTCGCAAAACCTCAGACACCAAGGAAAACGGATAAAAACAGTGGTTCTTTATCCTATCATACCATGGTTTATCAAAATATCATTGTCTGTGTGATTCACTAGTAGTCATGTATGCTTCTGTTCTTACTGAAGTCATAATCTTTTTTGAATAACATTGTATATTAAGGCCACACTTACCCTGGGCTGTACTGTGCTCTTAGGCCTTCTCTACTTTCCTCAAACTCCCTGACCCTAGAATTTCAGGAAAAGCAGAGAAAGTAGATGGGTCATCCAAAAATGCTTTCAAGGTTGCCATTTTCTTTGGTGATATTTAATCAGAAGACTGAGGTGGAGACACCAACAGGGATGAGTCTCTGATATAACAACATAAAATAAAGGCACAGATAAAAGACTGCAAAAATAGGAAATGAGTATGTGTCTCTACATGCTGCTATCAAACTATTAGTTAAACAACTAAAACAAGTCAACTGAGAGTGTTGCAGGAATATGTTATGTTTCAACCTAGAAGCAAACTTTAAAATATGGATAATACTATTGCTGCCAGGTAGATGATATTCCCTGAGGGGGGTGGAAGTGAGAATGCCAGCTGCACCAGCTGAAGAAAGATTGGACTACTGCTCTTCTGAATTTTGTATCTCATCTGGCAGCTAAATCCAGTGTATAATACTTGACAAGCATAACTGTTTTTCCCACACAGATTTCAACATTTTGGAACTGGGCCAAAAATGTTGCTTATGTAATGGTAAAATGAATCTTAATTTTTGGTAGCAAGATAGGCTGCCAACTGGTAATGTAATGATATGCAACACTGATAATTTTGGTTGTCTTTGTAGTGAAAGAACCTGGTACCTGTAGCAACGAACTCAAAAATTCACAAGCAAGTACCAAGAGAATTGGAAATACTTGGTCTTATCGTTATACTACTGGAAGATTCTTGAGACATCCATATTGTGTAGCAGCTTCATTCTTTTTGTGGACAATTTTTTCCATGGAAAAATAAAGAATAAGATGCTTAACTGATTGGTATAGGTACAAAACAGAATATTTACCAAGTATCCTTAGTATCATTTGCATCTATAACAAACTATTCACAAGAATCTGAAATTTTCTTGGTTTTCTGGCAAAGCTGGTAACAAATAGAGATTGTTCTGAAAGTGAGATAGTGTACTTCAAAAATAATTTCATGATAAATTCTGTAATTTTAACTTTGCAAAGGAAAAATAATGTGATTTAATCTTATATTGGCATTGTCAATTAAGAAGCTCCATATATATTTTTTCAGCCTCCTTAAATGTGAAATAAAATTGACCCTTTTGAAGAAGAAAACATCAGTACAATACAGTTCCTGTCACTATCTCTATGGCTTCTCAACAAAGCAGTGAAGTGCTTTGAGGTTTTTTGGTTGATTTTTTGTTGATTTCTTTTTAAATGCTATGCTTCTAGTAGTCATAGAGTGCAATTATTTCTTTAACTACCCTACTTTTTATTCAATTATTTGACACACTTATAAAGCAAACTGAAACAGCTATAGTACTACTCACATATTCCATATGGAAAAATTATTTGTCATTTTGTATTCATTGCTAAGAATCATAATAGCATTGATTTGTTTTTTATAGAATATATACGATAAACTTTGACTTCATTTAAGAGAGATGAATACTACTTTGAATTGATGTAATTTCATCTTTTCTTAAAAATAAACTTATTTTCTTGTGACATCACATTTATTTATCAGAGGCCTGGTACAGGCTCCCATCCTCATGAATGAACTGGGCTCCTTGAACAGCTCATGTTGTACAATGAGGTAGTGGGTAACAGATAATGTTGTCTCTGAGAAGCATCTTGGGTTAACTTGTGCATCAGTCCTAAGAGAAAGTAACGGGTTAATAGGCATCTGAAAGCTCATTCCCAAGACACATTTTGAACTGTAGATCAGTTAAGGAGAAATGAAGCATCTATAAGCTCATTTCAACAAAACCAATATGAAACATTGTTATTATCAGACTGTTTCATTTCCTCTGCGTTTGTTGCCAATCTGAAAAAGTAGCTCAAAGACAACAGTGCAGTTGTATGACTTCTAGATCAGTTCTGGTTCATGGCTGACATCTCCTTACTGGTAGAAAAATGCAATGACTATTCTGCCTATTATGGTATACAGATAGCCCCATATGCTAAAAATTATATATATTTCCTTAGCCTTTGAATAAGGGTTTCAAATACCTAGAGTAAACAAAATAGTATAATTGTGGAATTAAAATTTCCAACATTTTGTAAATCACATTTCTTTCTGTTCACACTATCTGGAGAGTAGCAGTTTGGGCTTGAATCAAGTTCAGTCACATTTTTAGAATAATTTACTATGTATTTTTCTTTTGAAATGTTTGACAAATAGGTATGTTTGTGATTTACTCATTTTATGCTGCTGGTCAAATAGCTTGTGCATATATTTGTCCATAATTCATTCAAAGTATTGTACACAATATTTCAAATAATAAGTTTTATGAATAATATTAGCTGAAAATATATATGACAGATGTAATAGATTTTTTATCAAAATGTTTCCACTATTCTCCACTTCTGAAAATCCAGCCCAATAATTTGTGAATATATTTAGAATACAACTATGTAAATAATTTTCAAAGTTCTTATTCCAGTTTCTATGGAAGATCCACAATTTTTCATTTAGCCTCTGTAGTGAGTGACCCGAAGTTCAATATCTCAAGCTGTTCTTCCATTACTTAATCAGTCTTTGGATCAGTGGCTTAGCCCAAGCATAGGAAGGGTTTTTGACAGAGGCTGCTCTGAATCTCATCAGTGCATATCTTATTCCATTATCCATTGCTAATTTGAATGCATATTTGAAATCAAAGTGGAACATGTCTGTTGAAGAGTAATATGCATTTGTATTTTGAAGATGTTTATAAAAAGAATGGTGAATTAACCAGCAATTATAGCATTTTTTTTCAAAGTACTAGTAGCCCAGGTGACCTGGGTATTGTTTCATTTTTTTAATTGCATGTACAGAAATAAGTAGTAATATATCTAAATACATCCAAGGTGTACTGATATTTTTTAAAAAATGTAATGGGTAACTTTCATAGCCATTTGCATTTTATGTTGGTTTCTACAGAAGGCTGGGGTGGAGGTAAGCTGAGTCAGACTATGCTATTATATTTCTGCAAGGACTTGCAGAATTTCAACAGCATCATTTTTTCTATTCCACAGTCAATACGTGTTTGCTGTTCTATTTTCTGGCTCTGCGGTTTTGATAGGTTTCACTTGTCAGGGTTATACATTTTTGTTATGTTAATGAATGGATACAGCTCATACAATTTTAAAATATCTTACTGAAAACCTCAAAAGACAAAGACAAACTAGAAAGAGATGTACATCACAAATACAGGTTTAAAAAGGCTTACTGCAAAGAAACAATACTCAATTTAAACTATACATAGCAAATTTATTTCGCAACTTCAGTTAGTGCTCAAGCATAATGAAATACAGAACTTTTTGTAGTGTAAAAATAATTGATGTTCATAGTAGTATCAGTTGCATAGTAATCAGGCAAATGAGATTAATCACCTCAGAATATAATTTTGAGGCACACATTATGCCTTCTACCTGTACAGCTTACAAAATTAAAATAAGCTATCTAAAATATTTTGGTATCGTTCCATAATATTAGTAATTATGCTAGACAGTCTTTTCTTCAGATATAGAAATGTAATAGCAGTTAAATGGCCAAGGTAAAACAACAAAAACATTTTGTTGTACTTCTAATTCATATTCAGAGTTTCTGATTCTTATGTTCATTCAGACCATCTATTCTAGGATTTTAATTTAGGCATTGTAATCACTAGCACTTTAGTTAAGGGCAATGATGAGGGAATCAGACTACCTTTTTCACTACTATCTTAGCTCCTCGTACATCAATGTAGAAAATTTTTGATGACCCAGTGTCGCGGGGGAGAGTGGTTAAGGTTTAACAGTCGCTCAAAGAATCACCACCAAAGATATGAGGGAAAGGTGATTTTTAATATGAGTTTGTAAAAAGGTGCGACTTTACAGAATTCGATGGCAAGATTCACTCTATTACTTACTGTGTGAAGGGATTGTGAAAGGGAATTGGGTCAGAGTGGTGCTTAGGTGCAACTGTCACAGTGAATGGCGGGGGGGGGCACAGAGAGAAGTGATTTTACAGTGGTTGTATAGGGGAAACTGAGTCAGGGTCGAGTTGGA
>VZSC01015655.1:147659-201182 GCA_013398225.1 Steatornis caripensis
CCTTATCTCAACCCACGAGGGCTGCCCCTTTCTCTGCTGATTCTCCTCCCCGTCCCGGGGGGGTGGTGGGGGTGGGGGTGCAGTGAGCGAGCGGCTGCGTGGTTCTTTGTTGCCGGCTGGGCTCAAACCACGACAAACATGGAAATTGATTGCCTAGGGAGGTCCATCACTGAAGTCTTTAAGAAAAGGTTAAGCAAAAATGTCTGTCAGAAGGAGTGCTAATACTGCCTTGGAGAAGACTGAAGGACAAAATGATCTCCTAAGATCCATGCTATGGTATTTCTCAGATCTAAGTCAAAATGTCTTCTGCCATAATGATTTATTAATACAACAATTTCCAGCCCAAATAAACTACAACTGAAAAATACACAGAAGGAAGACAATCAAAAAAGAACCAATAGCATATGTACATTTTTTAACGAATGTATATATTGAATACTTAAAATATTTTCCTTATTTTCCCAATTTAATATTGTCATTTTTTTTCCTGCTTCAGCTGTTCTTACAAAAAATTTTTACTTTTTATTAATGAATTACAAGGGTAGAATTGAGAAAGAAGAATTTCTTAATGTATAACAGAAGTGATTGTCAAAATTTTTGAATCTATAGATTGTTTTTGAAGTTGTTTGTTTCTCTTCTAACTCAAAATCACCACATGGTAGAAGAGATTACTGATTGAAGATGTAATAGAAACGGTGACTAAAAGTTACATGTGTAGAGGGTGTATTAATCCCCAGCATAAATTAGCATCTCTCTTACAGCTTACTATGTTGTGTTATACTTGTATACAATACATTTTCTTAGCAAAGACTTCTTGCCTCATCCTCCACAGCCACCTCAATCACAAAAAAAGTTCCAATTTTTGCTGCAACAATATTGGGTGGGATAGCTGTTAAAGGGATATGACCAATAGTATTGATCTAAGTGCTCATAGAAAAAAAAATTCTGGAGCTGCAGAAGATAATAACAAATAAACAGAGACAGAACAACATTTCTATTCAAGAACACAAATTAAAAAATAGTTTCTGTTCACAAAGAAAAAAAGTAGAGACATTTTTGCCTACCATCTGCATTGTAGCAAAACTGAGGCAAAGTCTAGTTGCTGCTGCAAACTGCCTGGTTTTGCTTCCTCCATAAGCTCCTTCCACATGACTTGTGACAGTCCACATGCATGCTCAGATATAGTAGAGCTAAACCAGCAGAGAACAGAGCCCTTTAGAGACCTAACTGTTTAGTACTCATTTACCTCCCTGAACTAGTTTGTTGAAATGCCGGGCACATACCAGCGCTAATACTAAATTAATGATAAAAATGTGCAAGGGGATAATCCCTTGAGCAACAGCCCAAAGATAATGTGTTCTCAGAGTAAAGAAAGGACTAATTTTTAATGCAACAGACTGGGTTCTATTCAATTCATACATTTTTTTTAATTTCTTGCTTTGATGCCAAATTATGGGAAATATCTAGATGCATTTTTGATGCCAAACATGTACAATTTGATTCTTAATTTAGTATAATTAGTTAAGGGGAGACTAAATCTGTAGACCAATAGAGTCAAGGATGTTGCAGCTGTGTGCCCCAGGTCCAACCAGCAGCGAGGCTGAACATGTCTTATCAGTAGGTCCATACACAAAGACACATATGCAACACATATATGCACAGAGCTGGACACACAGATCTACATAGACAGACATGATCAGCACTCACATCAACACAAACACCACCGATGGCCTCATATTATTCCTCTTTCTGGCTGATTAGAATGAAGATCGGTTAGTAGGAAAAGTATATATGTACAGTATGGATCCCTGCAGAAGATGGACTCAGACACTCAATCCACCCGGCAGCCACTCCTGGATCACAGTCTCTCCAGCTGTTGACATCTGGGCATATGAACCCCAGTGGCTGCTATTAGAGACTCCTTTACTTACTCCTCCACCCTCCTCCATTCTGCCCCAATCCTACACACACACACATAAACTACACATCCCTTAGCAGCTGGCCTTGGGTGCAAAATCCATCCATGATCTAGTCCTGGATCCTCACTCTCTTCATGTCCCTCACCCCCTAGAGACACCTACACACAAGAAAAAAAAACATGCGTGCAAATACAAGCAACTTGTGGTTGTTCCCCAGACCCTGTGGTCTCTCCAGCAGATATCTGGGACTCCCTAGCTCTCCAAAATCAAGCTCCTCCTGTGGTCTTGCTCTGAAAGACAGACACACAGACACTTGGCTCCCAGACCATCTCACCTACTCACCAGCTCATGCAACTGGATCTTCACAAGCACTCACATTCACTTGCACACCCAGAGTAGCTCCTGTTGCTGCACCACAGACACATGGGCCCTGACCCTGGTCCACCCCAGGGCTGACACTCAGAACCACACACACAGATTTGCATACTGGATAAGGAGTGCCTTCATCTGAGTCCTTGATTTGCATTTTCCATCAATCTTTGTGCCTCTGTTCTTCTCCTGAGATGGGCCTGGATGCAGCCAGGGCAGAGCGTTGTTTGGCTCTCATACTCACCATAATCTCTTTGTGCTCCTTGTGGGTGTGCAAACAAAGTGGGGTTTTTTACCTATTACAATTCATTACCAGGAAAGATTTCAATTGAATAAGGCTGTTAGAAAAAGAATAATTCAATTTCATTAAAATCTTCTACCTTTTTCGTTTACTTTTTCCTGTGGGGAGAATTCACATGAAAGTTGTCAAATGAAAAAAATTGGGAAGGAAGTTATGCTGCCATGAAGGTGTTGAGTAAGGATATGAGATGCAAGTTCAAACATATTCTAGTTAGAAAAATAATGTGAATCCACCTTATGCATATCTGACACAAAAGTCCAAATCCAAGGCATGTGTTTATATTCCATCTCTACCAGAAGTTCTATCTTGGTTTCAAGAAACATTTTTAATGAAATTTTCTTTGGAACAGTCATACCACTGCAAAATATTATTTCTAGAAAAATAAGTTCCATCACTAATTCCTAAAGAAATACCTTTCTAAAGGTCAAGTTGTTGATCTCTTCTTCTCTGTGAACCATATTAACTTGTTTATAAATTTTTTTGATCATTAATCGATGAAATACTCTCTTTAAATGACTTAATGGGTTTAGCTTTTGGGGTACAGTAATTCTGTATGATGATCCCTTTATATTGCTAAGAATTATACCAACCTTTGTGCTGATCTTTTCTATTCTACATTTAGAACTGAATATTGAGATTTATGAGAAGACCAATAATAGCTCTACATGGTCTGCAAACCTGAGATGACTGAGTTGCTCTCAATTTGCTCTGACAGCAAGATTTATACAAGAAATAACAAACCAATAAAATTTGTGGGTTTTTTTCATATTTTACTACATGCTTTATTTCTTTTCTAAGTTGGAACTGCCATTCGTACTTATATATGTTGACACAAGCAGTATTATAAAAAACTTTTCTTGGAATAATTTTTCATCTTTACTGTACATGCTTGTGAATATTTCCTGAAGTCTGGGTTTTTTTCCATTCTTTAAAACTGAAATAACATAATTTTAAGAAATTTTGTACATATCTACATGGCTTTAAGTATTTGCATGAAGATTACATGAAAACAACTGACACTGTAGGTTTTTAAAATTAAAATTTGCAGTATAATACTACTTTACAGTGGATAGTAGTGTCTTTGTCTCAAAATGAATTGAAAAAAACAAGGTTTTTTTTTCTTGATTGTATGTTTCAGTTTTTATGCTTTTTGTTTTCAGATCACATAAAACTATTGGTTTTTTTCATATTCCCACTATTGACATTAGGGCTTTTTGCCTTAAAATTATGCTGATCTTGACATTCACATTTGTTTTAAAACTTCATGGATCCAATAATGACTGCTAGTCAGGCAAAGAGTTTACTACATACTTGTGCAACTGTACATCTAATTTATATCACAGAATCTGAATAGATCTGCTGAAGCTTTAGTCCCTCTGGATTTTTATATCATTCTGGTCTGTTGAAATGAAGAAAAATAAGAAGGTAGAAATTGGCTGCTGTCATCCTCAGCACTGGTGTTTCATACTGCAGAGCTAGAGGAAACATGAAAGCAGGCAGGGTATGTCTACAGCTAAAGATGCTAATAGTAGAGTCCAGTTGTAGTGTGGTAGTTGTAATGTTGCAATAGCTTCATGTGATGCTCGCAAGACAATAGGGTGATTGGCATACAATTTTACATTTGCTTTGGCTATTCTAGGATTACAGCTTTTTTCATTCATTTTCCAAGTTTTGGGCTAGCAAACTGCACGTTGTGTCTTATGTGTTATGCATTAGCCGATCCTCCATTTTGCAAGGATCCAGTGAAAACATCATCATGATGAGCTGGTAATCTTTTAAGTGAAATATATGTTGAAGTATTGATTTAATTAATTTATTTTCTATTTTTGATAAGACAAGAATTTGCATGGGGTTTATGGCCATTCCATATATTATCACTGGGAAATCTTAGTTATCTAAGTGACACAAGGCTAAGATAAACCAAATGTGTTTTTTGCTTAAACACAAAACATAGATAAAGCGTACCAGAAGATGATATAAAAAACATACTTAATGGAAAAATAAGATCAGTAAAACTTTTGATTGTGGAGCACAAAGATTTTCAAGTTGTCGCTGGCCTAAATCAGACAAGTCAGGTAACACAGCATCACATAAAATCTTTTTGTCAATCAGTTTCTAGAGAATCAAGTTCTGTCTCTTGCAATTAAAAGCAAGATTAAGTTATAACCTAGACTAACCACAACAGATAGTGGAAAACTTCCCTACACGTTATGACCCATGCCTAAAACCATGAAAAAGAAAGAAAGAAAAAAATTAAACAGGAAAACTTAAGGTATTAGACTGTCTATTTTTTTACTTGAGGATGCTAGAAATGAAATAGAGAAATTAAAAAAAAATCAAGATTCAGCATCATCTCTGCTGCAAGTTGAGAGGCAAAGCAAAAAGCAGCTACTCAGCCCATTCCCAACTGTTACAACACAGAAATGGGAAGACAAATGAAAGATGTTTGCAACTGAAATGCTGCATTGAAGACATAGCTGCCCTGCTCTCTATAGATTCACAGGTCTGATCCATCAATGATTTCTTCTTTTACTGGTCTTGCACATGTAGCATCAAAGGAATGTGTTGTAACATCTTTGTTACCACTTTAACAAGCCTCATTTCTAACAATTGTGGAATGTAAAAAGTAAGTATTGTTTTTCATGCTATTAAAAAAAATAAAAATGTTTTCTTCTGTTTGACTCCAAAGTGGGGGAAAAAAAAAGGCAGTATAGCCAGCAAAATAAAGAACTAGATTTCCAACTAACCCATGCTAGTCTTCATATCACTGGCCTCCAAATAAGGGAGGATCATTTACACAGCAGCCTGCAAACTATGTTCTGATTAGAGCATACTCACTCTACTTAGTGGGTCAAAAACACAGAAGAGGTATCAAAGATTTTCTACTTACATTTAAGAAAAGCAGTTACCAAATTGCTGCTTCACTTATAACCACGCCACAACAAGGGCCAAATTTTCTTCATGAATGCTATTCACTCTTGATTTAGCAAAGGGCGTTCCTGTGCTGAATGTTAAATATATTTCCTTAATTTGAAATCCCAATATATTCTTGGGGCATGTTGAGGAGGCTAAAGAAAGACTGAAAACCAGACTTTTTCAAATTTTATCACCAAACTAGCTTTGCCTGACAGCTATAGATAATAACAGATTCCAAGACAGAAATTAATAATGTATAATTCAGAAATATGAAGAAAAGTTTTAATCTAAAATATGACTGCTTCAAAGCCTTAGATATTAGAGTGCACAGCAGGGAGAAGAAAAAGATACTGTTGATCACCTTCAGTATACTTTGACAGCAAATTAAGCTTCTCAAAGTATATTTACAAGATCATTTTAAATCAATAAGTACGAATTTTCACTGAAAAGGACATCCTGCATTCTCTGCCTATCACATCTGCTGTTTCTCATGTTTTGGAACTAGAATTTGTGTAGAATTCATACAGGGAGTAAATGGAGACATGGACCTAAGACTTGAGAGGAAACCTGAGACTGGAGTTCGGATGGGATAATGGGGACCAGTTATTGTAAGAAATCAGGTGGTCAAATAGGATGTGAAAGAAGATAAAGATTACTTGAAAGAAGATCACAAAATCACAGAATAAAAGGAGTTGGAAGGGCCTTCTGGAGATCATCTAGTCCAACCCCACTGTTAAAGTAGGTGCACCTAGAGCAGGTTGCACAGGAATGCATCCAGGCAGGTTTTTGTATATCTCCAGAGAGGGGCAGACTCCACAACCTGTGTTCCAGTTTGTGTGTGTTGCCCCTTGTCCTGTTGCTAAGCATGACTGAAAAGAGTCTGGCCCCATGCTCTTGACACCTGCCCTTTAGATGTTTGTCAGCATTCATCAGATCCCCTCTCAGTCTTCTCTTCTCCAGGCTAAACAGACCCAGGTCTCTCAGCCTTTCGTCATAAGAGACATGCTCCAGTCCCCTCATTGTCTTCGTAGCGCTCCACTGAACTCCCTCCAGTAGTTCCCTGTCTCTTGAACTGGGGAGCCCAGAACTGGACACAGTACTCCAGATGCGGCCTCAAAAGGGCAGAGTACATGTGAAAGATCACCTCCCTCGACCTGCTGACCACACTCTTCTTAATGTACCCCAGGACACGATTGGCCTTCTGGGCCACAAGGGCACATTGCTGGCTCATGGTGAGCCTGTTGTCCACTAGCACTCCCAGGTTCTTCTCTGCAGAGCTGCTTTCCAGCAGATCAACCGCTGACCTGTACTGGTGAATGGGGTTGTTACTGCCTAGCTGCAGGACCCTACGCTTGCCCTTGTTGAACTTCATCAGGTTCCTCTCCGCTCCACTCTCCAGCCTGTCCAGGTCACGCTGAATGGCAGCACAGCCTTCTGATGAGTCAGCTGCTCCTCCCAGCTTTGTATCATCAGCAAACTTGCTGAGGGTGCGCTCTGTCCCTTCATCCCGGTCATTGGTGAATATGTTGAACAGGACTGGACCTGGTACCGACCTCTGGAGAACACTGCTAGTCACACTCCTCCAACTAGATTCTCTGCCACTAATCACAATGCACTGAGCACTGCATTCAGCCAGTTGCCAATGCACCTCACTGTCCACTCACCTAAGCCACACCTCCTAAGCTTACCTATGAGGATGTTGTGGGAAGCAAGGTGGGAAACCTTGCTGAAGTTGAGGTAGACACTATCCACTGCTCTCCCTTCCACTACCCATACAGTCATGCCATCACAGAAGTCTATCAGACCGGTCAAGCATGATTTCCCCTTGGTGAATCCATGTTGACTACTCCTGGTGGCCTTCTTTTCCTCCACATGCTGAGAGATGACTTCCAGAATGAGCTGTTCCATTACGTTTCCAGGGACGGAGGTGAGGCTGACTGCCCTGTAGTTTCCCACGGTCTCCTTCTTGCCCTTTGGGAAGACTGGAGTGACATTGGCTTTCCTCCAGTCCCCAGGCACCTCTACTCTTCTCCACGACCTTTCAAAGATGATGGAGAGTGGTTTGGCAATAACATCTGCCATCTCCTTCAGCACTTGTGGGTGCACCCCATCGGGGCCCATGGATTTGTTGGTGTCCAGTTCGCCTAAGTGATCTTTGACCCAATCCACCTAAAGCAAGGGAAATTCTTCCTTTCTCCAGACTTTCTCTCTTACCCCCAGGGCCTGGGAATCTTGAGGGTGAGACTTAGCAGTAAAGACTGAAGCAAAGAAAGCATTCAGTAATGCCTTCTCAAGTATCCTCCACTACCAGGGCACCTGCCTCATTCAGCAGCAGGCTCACATTTCCCTATTGTCAGAGTTTAAAGCTGTGCTGGCTGTTAAATGGCAACAGATGCTCTTTGTTAGCCCCTTCCCTCCTCAACGGGGTTGGGGGGGGAGCGATCAAGGAAAGAGACTTATTGGTTGGAAAAGTTAACACAGCTTTAATCTAACTACAATAATGAATAATAATAATAGGAAAAATAATAATGAAATATATACAAATATATACAAAGCCAATATCGAACTCCCCCCCAGCGATGATAATTACATCACCTGGACGCTACAGGGCACGAGTTGGGAAAGTCCTGGACTGTACTCAGCAGCAGCAGGCAGGAGCAGGATTCACGAATCACAGATCAGAATCGAAGGCAGAAGAATCAGACAGAGTCCTCCTCAGATGCCGGCCATAGAAGAAGAGAGAGTTGACTCTCGTGATCCCTCAGCTTTATACCGAGTATGACATGTATGGGATGGAATACTCCCTTTGGTCAGGTTTGGGTCATCTGTCCGACCCGCTCCTCCCCACTGGAGGGTTGCAGGTGTGACCTCTGCTCTTTCAGTTCCAGCGCAAAAGAAAGTTGGCAGAAGCAAGCATCGACCTTGGTCTCCATAGGGATAACTATAAGTGAGAGCGTTTCTGCATACCATTCCTACTGATTTTCCAGCACTTACTATGCACACCTAGCCTTATTACTGTTAGAAGCAGCTACTTTCTGGAAAAAGATGCAGTTAATTTCAGAGAATGCAGNGTGTCCAGTTCGCCTAAGTGATCTTTGACCCAATCCACCTAAAGCAAGGGAAATTCTTCCTTTCTCCAGACTTTCTCTCTTACCCCCAGGGCCTGGGAATCTTGAGGGTGAGACTTAGCAGTAAAGACTGAAGCAAAGAAAGCATTCAGTAATGCCTTCTCAAGTATCCTCCACTACCAGGGCACCTGCCTCATTCAGCAGCAGGCTCACATTTCCCTATTGTCAGAGTTTAAAGCTGTGCTGGCTGTTAAATGGCAACAGATGCTCTTTGTTAGCCCCTTCCCTCCTCAACGGGGTTGGGGGGGGAGCGATCAAGGAAAGAGACTTATTGGTTGGAAAAGTTAACACAGCTTTAATCTAACTACAATAATGAATAATAATAATAGGAAAAATAATAATGAAATATATACAAATATATACAAAGCCAATATCGAACTCCCCCCCAGCGATGATAATTACATCACCTGGACGCTACAGGGCACGAGTTGGGAAAGTCCTGGACTGTACTCAGCAGCAGCAGGCAGGAGCAGGATTCACGAATCACAGATCAGAATCGAAGGCAGAAGAATCAGACAGAGTCCTCCTCAGATGCCGGCCATAGAAGAAGAGAGAGTTGACTCTCGTGATCCCTCAGCTTTATACCGAGTATGACATGTATGGGATGGAATACTCCCTTTGGTCAGGTTTGGGTCATCTGTCCGACCCGCTCCTCCCCACTGGAGGGTTGCAGGTGTGACCTCTGCTCTTTCAGTTCCAGCGCAAAAGAAAGTTGGCAGAAGCAAGCATCGACCTTGGTCTCCATAGGGATAACTATAAGTGAGAGCGTTTCTGCATACCATTCCTACTGATTTTCCAGCACTTACTATGCACACCTAGCCTTATTACTGTTAGAAGCAGCTACTTTCTGGAAAAAGATGCAGTTAATTTCAGAGAATGCAGCTTCTCAGAACAGACTTAACTAAAAAACAAAGTTGCTAAAAGAAAATAATTTCTATCGGCCCAAACCAGGACACCTACATAGGATACTTGTGGTTTTCTTGAGTGTGACTGTAGGCTAAGAAGAAAACTGTGGCACTAGATGCCTCTGTTTAGATACTTGAATTCCACTCAATTTGTCTGAGTACGCCAGTCTCTAGTATTTTTAAGACTGTTGAGTGAGGAACTGTCAGTCACACTGATTATAATGGTTTAGTTCTTGTTAAAGAAATATATAAATAAATAGTAATTTAGAATATCCAAGACATACAGTGTAATTCAAAATGTTAGTGAAGGCTGAAATTAAACTAAACTCATTTACATCAATATTCAATCTGAAATATGAATTTTTTCCCCTGTATATGTATTCTAAGTTCTTGTTGAAATGGTCCTGATAAACAAAGCTTGTGTATCATATGTCTTAGGTTGCATTTATCATCGAGAACCCTCTGTCTGTGCAGCATGATGTCGTCTATACTTGATCTCTTCTTGGGTCTTCTAGGAAGTCCAAAGTAATTTTATCTCTCTTCTGCCTGTCTTCACTTCCCCAGTTCTTCAAATTTAAACGTTTCTAATTTATTCAGGAGATACTACTAGATACTCGAATTCAACATTCTTATCTCTTTGGAGATAAAATTTCATATCAGAGATCATCTTTTGTATTAGATACATTGATTCATACCTTGATGACTCAGAAAGGAGTAACACTCCCTTATCTTTATGACTTTGCCTTCACTGTACGATGTGAAGTATCTGATATGTATTTTATATAAATCTTGATAGTGCCAAAATACTTGATGTGGACATTTAAAGGGATAAATACATGTAGCTCATTATTAGCTTTTGACTGAGACCAGGTACAACAGTAATCAGTATTTCTGGAGTGATATAAGCTTTAGAGTGGTTACTGCTGCTCTCCATCCAAACTTTATGTTTTTTTCCCTTCTCCAGAGTTACCATAATAAGCTCTTGATGAAATATTCTTGACTGAAATTTTTCTCTTGTAACATACCTGATGTTTCCTACAGTGTTTCTGAAATGTTATTTAGATATCCAAGAAATTTTTTTGCTCTGTCCCATCCATATCAGTCTGATAGTTTCTGTTGGTTGTAGGTCACCACCTTCTGAAACATTTTCATTAATACATACGTTACCTGAAGTGCAATTTCACAGTTCAATACTAATTTTGGATGCTTAGGTCTTTTTCCAATGTCCAAGTAAGAACACACACAAAAAAAATATTTGTTTTTCATACAGTATTTAACTGTTCAGCTTTGATGTTTGGATAGATTCACTAACCTATAGGCTGAATGAGTTTACAATTAAGACAATAGAATTATATTTCCTTTTACTGTAAGGGATTTTCATTCTTTATGAAGGTTTCTGGGGATTCACTTTTTCTAACATACTAAATCTTAAATCGTATTTGTTTTTGAAATAGGATAACTTGAAAGGTGTTTCTAGTGAAATAGGGTGCTGTTTCTTTGAGATTCCATTTAATACTGGATTTATTCTTCAGGATGGCTTGAAGCCATATGTGAATTAATATTTCTGACAGACCTCAAAGGAGATTGCATGTGTACTTGACTCTGAAGTCCAGTGCTTTAATTCTGGCTTTTGGTAAAATTTACTTTGAAGTGACGGTAGGGGATGGACAGTTCTGTTTAGTGGGTAAGCTTTTATTTACACAATTATATTCACATTTTTCCATTACTATTCTTGTCCAAATACCTTTTAAACCTTTTTGAAAAATAAAATCTTGGTTTAAAAGTAAACAGCTCCTTTAAGGTCATGAGATTAATTTTGTTGAATTTAGGAGTGAATTAAATCAAGGCATTTTTTGGAAAGCCAGTTACAAAATTAACCATAAGCAAATACCATCACTCATACTGTGCACTGTTCATCATTCTGATTAAATGGAATTTTGAATATTAATTACCATGTAAAAGCCCTGTGACAGATTCCTAAAATGTCCATTTAGTTTAAATGTTTGTTCATCTGGTTTTTTAGTTCTTAACAGAAATCAAATCTTTATGGAAAGCAACTTCTTTAAAACCAACATCTTCTTCCTACCATGAAGATATGAAATGCTAATTAACTTCTAAGCTGTTCTGAATGATTCGATTAGACTTCTGTATCTTACTTTGGGTTACACCTTGAATTTTCTTTCTTTTCTTTTTTTTTTTTTTAATATAAAATGGCAACACTGACATCCAGTGTCTAGTTAAATTAATTGCAATTGTGTAGTCCCTAAGGGTACTCCAGGTACAAATCCTCTATTTCATATTTTCTAACTATGTTTAAAGGTAATAGTACATCCTACAAAGTAATAGAAAAAGTCTTCAAGGAGATAATTTGTGCAATTGAAAGGTAAGAAAACAAACAAAAAAATCTGATAACTATAATCACAAAGATAAAATAAGTTATTTCATGTAAAGTTAGGAGGTTGTATCACTACCAAAAGGAATTCCAGTTCAAGACTTATGGGTAGAATAATATATTTATTTTCCCCCAGATTTTCTTTAATTGAAAAGATGTATTCGGCTTAGTAAATCTAAGCTTTTAGTACCAGTTTTTGAAACATTCACTTTTTTTTCCTTCCTCAAAGAATGTTCATGTATTTTAAGGCATCTGCAGGAAGTAAGTGAGGCTAACGATTGCCTGTAAGAATATAAGAGGAAATATGACAGAAAGAAGATCTATAGCTTACTTGTATAATTATAGACAAACTCTGGCACACGGAAGAGTTACAATAGTGTATTTCAGTGTGCTAAATCTCTTAATTAAAATTTTGATATCATTTAGCTATTAGACATTTATTTTCATCTAATTATACTTGTATTGAGTCCAATTAAAAAGCAAGGTAATGTACTTCACATATATCTAATTCTGATGTGAAATCACTAAGATATGGAGAATTTCCTTCAAAAAATGGTGAGGAAGGTTTCTGCTGAAACAATTTGTACTACTAGTAAACACTGTCATGTCACACTCAACCGAAAAGGGAAGAGGGAGTGACTCAGATTCACCAATTCTCTTGGTTGGAATCAAGAATTCACAATGTCTGAGGTCTGTGGGTAAATAAAGACTTTTATTCCATAGCTAGGCTCACTGGTAAATAACTGGATAGCAGAAATAATTGGATAGCAGAAATAATTATTGCTCTCCATGCATGTGCAGTTTATGCCTTGTGTTACTTATTGGAAAAGAAAGAGAAAAATAAAAAGAAACAGAGAAAAACAAAGAAAAAGAGAGCACAGAGAGAGAGAGAAGAAGAGAAAGATAACAAGAGAGGGAGACAAAGAGATGACCAGTCTGGGTTCCAGCATTGGTCCAGCCAACAGAGGGTCTCTGGTCTGTAGGAGTGCTCGTCCAGAAGTTTTCCCACCTGATGCTATTTTTGACCCCCTTTTATTGTCATCCCTCAACGTGGGACGCATCCTCCAAAAGTTTAATTTCTGGGCAGAATTCAACATTCTTCTGGTATTGGTTAATTAGCCTCACTTGCTGTGTGAATTAGCACACATGCTCTTTACGGAGGGGGGTGGTGGTGGCGGGGGCAATCCTTTTTGGTCTTGAATTTAATTGGTGGTCACAATCTCCCCCTGCTGCATTTGTCTTCACCTCAGTTACTGAAGATTCTTGCTGACTTCATTGCTTCCTGGGCAATCATCCAGCCTTTGGTGCCTTCTGAAGCAGGACATTCCCATTTATCAGTCCTCAGCACCTTTTCAAGGATATATCTTGGCTCACTTGCAAATGTTTGAGACATTTGCAAGAGTCCTTTGTTCCAGAGGTTTACAAGTTAGCCTTAGCATTAGATTGTTTCAGTTTGTCTCTTACAGACACCAATACCAAAGAATGATTATATAATTATTTTTGAAATAATAGTCTTCCAATGTTTATAATTTTTAACATACATTTGATACAAGAAAATTTTAAAAGTGGTTTTCAATTGTTTGTAACTTGTACACTATGGAATTACATATTGTAATTAACTATTACAGAAATACACAGCAGTGGCAGAATCAGGCCTAAAATTTCTATGTTCTCAAGCCCTTTCTCAGTTCTTAGGTTACTTGTTCAAAGGTGAAGATTTGACAGGGGAACTGGAGAAGTGCTAATTACTGGTGGGACTTAATCTGTCAGGTTAGGTCAGTTGTTGCTAAAACTGAAGTGCTTGCAAGATGATATTTGGATGGAGGAGGCTGAGAAATCTATATGCTGAGGGACAGGGGAATGGTGGGAGGAACAGCATGGAAAAGCAGGGAATAGAGTACGGAAGGAAGGAGGAAAGAAAAGAACAAGATCCTCAAGATCTGAAATATAATTTTAGAAGTATTTATAACTGAGAACAACATGAATACATACATGATCAGTATGATGGGTAAGAGAGCAGAAGTCCTGCTTGAAGAGAATATGGTGTATATTCAGAATACAAGAAACTAGAATGAGTGAAGGAGAGCTGTGGTTGGGGCGAAGACCGTGTTTTATTCAGCATTGCTTGGCATTACTGATTGGTGCAAGAGTAGTGAACAACTCCATCAAAATTATTGAGAACAGAAACACCCTAAGCAGTACTGAGGTATATACTTGATATAGGATGCTGCTATAGGACTTTATAATGCTGATATAGGATTTTATGACACTTTTAAGAGCTTTTTTGGTAGATTTTTAATTTCTCGACAAAATTATTTGTTATCTTGAGAATTGCGTGCAAATCTCTTTTTAATCCATGAAATTATTTTGATTAGAAGAAAAAAATATTAAGAGTCATGACAACAAAGGAAGACCTTTCCATATGTCTTTGCATCAAAGAGGTTCAATTCATTTTTCCATTTCTGAGAAGAGTTTTACTTAATAATTCATAGGAAAGTTTGTTTCACATCTCTCTAGTACTCTTTGCTACATCTGCCTCTGCCTCAGTTTTCATTAAAAAGTTTCCTTGTTCTTGAAGCAGAAAATCACTCAGGCGATTGATTCTTTAGCTTAGTGGGTAAATCGTATTTCTAATATATGGCACAGCTACATATATGTTTTTGATATATATATGTGTGTGTGTATATATATGTATATATTTTATATATGTGTATATATGTATTTATATATAACTTAGTTAATCAAGCTTTCGAAGTGAAAGAGTATCAAAAGAAGACAGAGTAAACAAACATAACAAAAATTATCTAGACTATTTCTTTCGTGGACTAAATAACTTAAATTCCTTTAGAAAAAAAGACTGAATTTAACTCAAATCTCCAGTTCTGTCTGACTGATGGAAAAGAGGGAGTACACACTATTAGTCAGTAAGGAATGTGAACCTTTACTTGTCTTAAAAATGCATGAAAATGAAACGTTTTCTTTTGGATTAAATAGGGCATTTCAATCCTAAAGGAACAAATTTCACCTTGATTTTTTCACTTTCTTATGATCCTTATAGTTTACCGTAGTGTTAATGACTAAGTGGAGTGCAATGAAATGGTTGTAAAGAAGTGATTAAAGAAAAATTTTACTCATTGAAAATGTTATTCTGTATAATGCCAAAATTTTTCCAGTGAACATTAATGTTATTTCGGCTCTAGGCCCTTTAGTTTTTTATAAAAAATTATGTTATTAATTCTAATTCATATAATGTGTGATTTAGGAATCATAGAATCATAGAATGGTAGGGATCGGAAGGGACCTCTAAAGATCATCTAGTCCAACCCCCCTGCTAAAGCAGGTTAGCCTAGAGCAGGTTGCACAGGAATGCATCCAGGCGGGTTTTGAATATCTCCAGAGAAGGAGACTCCACAACCTCCCTGGGCAGCCTGTTCCAGGGCTCTCTCACCCTCACAGTAAAGAAGTTCCTCCTCATGTTCAGGTGGAACTTCCTGTGTTCCAGTTTGTGCCCATTGCCCCTTGTCCTGTCGCTGGGCACCACTGAGAAGAGTCTGACCCCGTCCTCTTGACATCCACCCTTTAGATATTTGTGAGCATTGATCAGATCTCCTCTCAGCCTTCTCTTTTCCAGGCTGAACAGACCCAGCTCTCTCAGCCTTTCCTCATAAGAGAGATGCTCCACTCCCCTAATCAACTTTGTGGCCCTCCGCTGGACTCTCTCCAGTAGTTCCCTGTCTCTCTTGAACTGGGGAGCCCAGAACTGGACACAGTACTCCAGATGCGGCCTCACCAGGGCAGAGTAGAGGGGGAGGATCACCTCCCTCGACCTGCTGGCCACACTCTTCTTAATGCACCCCAGGATGCCATTGGCCTTCCTGGCCGCAAGGGCACACTGCTGGCTCATGGTGAGCCTGTTGTCCACCAGCACTCCCAGGTCCTTCTCCGCAGAGCTGCTCTCCAGCAAGTCAACCCCCAGCCTGTACTGGCACATGGGGTTGTTCCTCCCCAGGTGCAAGACCCTACACTTGCCCTTGTTGAACTTCATCAGGTTCCTCTCCGCCCAACTCTCCAGCCTGTCCAGGTCACGCTGAATGGCAGCACAGCCTTCCGGTGAGTCAGCCGCTCCCCCCAGCTTTGTATCATCAGCAAACTTGCTGAGGGTACACTCTGTCCCTTCATCCAAGTCGTTGATGAATACGTTGAACAGGACTGGACCCAGCACTGACCCCTGGGGAACACCGCTGGTCACAGGCCTCCAACCAGATTCTGCACCGCTGATCACAACCCTCTGCGCTCTGCCATTCAGCCAGTTTTTGACCCACCTCACTGTACGCTCATCTAAGCCACTCTTCCTGAGCTTTCCTATGAGGATGTTGTGGGAGACTGTGTCAAAAGCCTTGTTGAAGTCAAGGTAGACAACATCCACTGCTCTCCCCTCGTCCACCCAGCCAGTCATGCCATCACAGAAGGCTATCAGATTGGTCAAGCAGGATTTTCCCTTGGTGAATCCATGTTGACTACTCCGCATAGTCTTCTCCTCCTCCATGTGCTCCTCCAACCCCTACCATTCTATGATTCTATGATTCTATGATTCTATGATTCTATGATTCTCATTTTGGGAGGCAGGTAAGAAACCTTTGTTGCTGCCATGATTGTCCTTGTTTATTCCCCAGTCAATTGCAATGGCATGAGTAATGCCATTTTGGACCCCACCCCCCGAGTCATTCAGTTTAAAGCCCAAATCACCAGGTTGGCCAGCCTGTTGCCAAAGATCCCCTTGCCCTTTCTAGACAGACCGAACCCATCCCTCCCTAACAGATTAAATTCACTGAAGCATGTCCCATTATCATAAAAGCCAAAACCCTCACAACGACACCAGTCACATAGCCAGGAGTTGATGTTCATTATCCTTCTATTCCTGGCTTCACCCTTACCTCTACCCGGTAAAATTGAGTAAAAGATGACCTGCGCAGCGACATTTTTCACTTGCGCCCCCAGGGCTTTGTAGTCTTCCTTGATTCTGGCCAGGTTGCGGTGTGCAGTGTCATTTGTATCCACATGAAGGAGTACCAGAGGATAATAGCCCATGTTCTTAACAAGTTGTGGCACCCTCTCAGCAACGTCTCTTATCTTAGCTCCCGGAAGGGGGCAAACCTCTCTTGACTCTCTGTCAGGCCAGCAGACAGGTGCCTCAGTGCCTTTTAACAGACAGTCCCCCACTACGAGCACTCGTCGTTTCTTTTTATGGCATCCACCCTGTGAAGGTACAGGGTGTCCTTGCCGTTCTTGTTCATGAGCATCATGAGCATCTGTAGGGGTTAAAGTTTCAAATCTGTTTTGGGTCTTGATGCTGGAGGGTGGAGACCGAGGTGGAGCCCTGCTTTTGTGGGTCACCAGGGTCCTAGTTGCCTGGTTCTCAGCGGCGTCCTCTTCAACAACATGGTTCTGGAACCACCGATCAATCTCCCTCTCAGATCCACTGATGCTGCGTAGCCTCCTGACCGTTTCCTGCAGCTCGGCCACCTAGCATACCAGGTCATCAACCTGGGCGCACTGAGTGCAGGTACTTACCTTTTCCACAGGAGAGGTGTCTGGGCACTCTCTGCAAGACGCCACCTGTACTGAAGCCTCTGTGACTGCAAGCTCAGTCTGGGTGGAAGTGTCAGCCATCGCAGGGGCTTTCTCTGCAGAAGCAGAGGCTTTGGCTCTGAGACGAGTGCCCACCATTTTGTCAGAGAGTAGGGGCACTTCCCGCAGCTGCGGACCTGCGAGCGGGCTGCAGAGGCCTCCCCGTGTGCCCTCCCTGCGCGAACTCCCATGCAAACTGCCACGCCATGCCCTGAATGACGTGCCACGCCCTGTTCGCTGTGCTTCTGGTTGCTAGTGCTCCCTTGGGCTGTTTAAATCTCCCGCGGTTGCTCTGACAACGCCCAAGCCTCGTCAGTGCTGCGTCAGCCTCGCTCACGAGAGCTGCTGGCTCCTGGTGGGCCTCTCTCCTCTGCCTCAGGTTTCCCTGACTCCGGGAACCTGCCTGCGGCCTCGGTCTAGCGCAGAGCCACCGAACTTCGTGCTAGCACCGCGGTGTGCCTCGCCGAAAATGAGCCAGAAAGATTTGAAGACTTCCCAAAGTCAGGAGAAAATAATGGCATTCAATCTCAGTCAGGAAGTGTTTCTTGATCTATAAAATGAGGTCCTGCATGCTTTTAAAATTTTGGAGAGAAACTTGTTAAGGAAAACACATTAGTAAATAGAGAAAAATAAGCAAATTTTAAGATAATGTGTTTATGCATGAAAGGAAGCCTAGAACTATTAGGAGCTTTTTGCTCACTTGTTAACTTACAGTTCCTAAAATCTGCCTGCTTATACTTGCCTATGAAATATTTTAAGTATTTTAAGAAATGCTTTCAATAAATTATTGAAGAACAATTTGAGATCATTCCAGTTAATGTCTTTCTTGTTGATAAAAAAATTAACAGTCTGAAATTAATGCCCACAATTCATGTTCAGTAGTTGAGAACAAAGTTTTCTTTTACCAAAATTATTAAGAGGACAACTAAACATAGTATCAGTTCATGCATCTCAATACAAAGCCTAGATCCTCAGATTCTTTGTTCATTCATAATTTCTGATTAAGTACAGGAATATGCATGTCCAGATACACATAAAACCTTATGCTAGAATTGTCAAAAAAATTATGTAAAGAGTCAAGAACTTGCTAAAGTCATGAAGAAGTTATCAGAAATAGCCTTTGTGAAAATGCTATATTGGCAGAGCAGACACCTGTGATCATAGTGGCTTATTAGGTATTCTGTTTAGATTGAGCAAGAGTTGTTTTTCTTTGTCTACCATATTGCTCTGTATCAAAGCAGCTGCCAACATCAGGAAGCAAATGCTCAGTAAGCTAAAGTGTTTATTTACAGTATAGATGTTATTTCGCAATAACACCCTGTGTGGATACTTTCACTGTGAATTAAGGCTTCCTCTGCATGAAGCAGTTCACTCTGCTCTGAAAATGGAGAGAAATGTTTTACACATAGGGCACACTGAGTGTCTTTACAGAAAGTTAGTTTCCGACAGTAGATTGTACATGGGCAACCCTAAACTTCTGTGTATGAATTTTCTCAAATAAGCAAGCTAATATATTATGCTTTATTTCTGACATCTAGGCACAGTAAGCAAACATTTTAAGAATTGCCCAGTGTTTTTCATTCTATTCTCAAAATTGATTTTGACATCATGTAATGTAACTTTCAGAGAGAGTTAGGTACTTCAGGACAATATTTTCAAAATATGTTGGTGCCTTTGGTTGCAGGTGAGAATCTAAGCAAGCTAGATGTCTAAGTAGGAATAAGACATCATATCTAACTATTCATTCACAGTGTAAAAGCATCTCAAATACCCAATGTAGTTCTGGAATAACAGTTCAAAAGAGATATAGTAGAAACTGAAAACAAAGAGACATCACAGGTTATCAAAGTTATGGCTTAGTTTTCGTGAGAAGTGTTGAGGGATAATCAGGACCACTAGCCTGGAAAAGAGACAAGTACACAGTATGAGGGATACGATAAAAGTTTTTATTATCCTGGATATTAAAGTCAACAGACAACATCTGTCTCTATTAAATAAAAGAACAGGAGTTATCAAACAAAACCACCAGTTTACAGATTCAAAGCAAACAAAAAGAGCAACCTTTTCACACAATGCATAGTTAAAAATAACATCTAGTAGTGTTACTTAGATTTTGCAGACTCTCTTGGACACTGATAGATGATATTGGAGGTAAGTGTATTTTTAGAATAATAGAATGGTTTATGTTGGAAGGGACCTTTGAAGATCATCTAATCCCAACCTCCCTGCCATGAATAGGGGGATTTTTCACTAGAACAAATTGCTTAAAGCCCCATACAGCCTGACCTTCAACACTTTCAACGATAAGGCATCCACAACTTCTCAGGGCAACCTCTTGCAGTGTCTCATCATCCTCATAAAAATAATGTCTTCCCTATGTCTAACCTAAATCTATCCTCTTTCAGTTTGAAACCATTGTTCTGTCACTACAGACCCTGGTAAAAAATCTCTCTCCATCATTCCTATAAACCCCTTTTATATATTGAAAGGCTACAACAAGGTGTCCCTGAAGTATTCTCTTTCCCAGGCTGAATAACTCTCTCAGCCTTTCTTCAAAGGAGTGGTGTTCCAGCCCTCATCATTTTTGTGACCCTCCTCTGGACTGACTCTAACAGGTCCACGTCTTTCTAATGCTGGGGAACCCAGAGCTGGATGTCTCACTCCAGATGAGATCTCATGAGAGTGGTATAGATGGGGCGAATCACCTCCCTTGACCACCTACTGGCCATGCTTCTCTTTTGATGCAGCCCAGGATACAATTGGCTTTCTGGACTGCAAGTGCACATTGCTAGCTCATGTCTAGTTTTCCACCCACAAGTGTTCCCAAGTCCTTCTCTGGAGAACTGTACTCAAACAATTCTTCACCCAGTCTGTATTGATATTGAGGGTTGCTCTGACCAAGGTGCAGAACCTTGCCCTTGTCCTCATTGAATTTCAAAAGTCTGCCATTTGCCCATTCCACCAGCCTGCCAATTTTTTTTGAATGGCAGCCCAGCCTAGAAGCATATCAGATGGCCCCTGGTTTTGGCTGGGTACTGCCCATGTGCAGAATTGTTTTGCTGAAGAAGTTCTGGGGATCCTGATGGGCAGCAAGATGAGTATGAGCCATCACTGAGTTCTGGCAGCAGCTGCAGCTGTAATAACAGGAGCACAGTTAGTAGATAAAAAGAAGTGATTTTTCTTTGCTTGACTCTGCCCACAACTGGAAAATTCTACTCAATTTCAGCCCCTTCCTCCTGCACCCTCCCAACACAAGAAAGGAATCAATTAACTTGAAGAAGTTCAGCAGATACCACCAAGATGATCAGGCTTGGAGTACTTGCTCTGTGAGAGGAAGAGATGGACTTGTTCAGTCTGGAGAAAAGACAGCTTCAGGGGGACCTAAGAGCAGACTTCCAGTGCCTGCAGGGACATTATCAAGGAGACTTGCCAGGCTTTTCACAGGACTGCATAGTGGGAAGACAAGAGACAATTAACAGAAGCAGAAATAGGAGTGGTTCAGATCCTGTATAACGAAACATTTCTTCAACATAAGGACAGCCAAGAAGTGGAGTGGGTTGCCCTCTGAACAGGAAGTTGGACTATGTCCTTTGTCCTTTCTATGGACTATGTCCGATGTCCTTTATACTCTGAATTATCTTATGAACTTATGATCTGACTTTAGCCTTCTAAAATTTAGGTGTCTTTTTATACTGTTTATTTGGTACCAGATCGACAGAGACAGACATTGTCTTCTAGAAAACACTTCCTCTTATCTTTTTAAGACTTTATTCTTAGGATGGAATGGATTGTCCTAATGAAGTGTCCTACATTCAGCTAGAATAGAGTTAATTTTAATGCCGTGAGTTAGGCTAGGATAGCGTTAATTTTCTTAAGAAGATGGAAGAGGAAACAGTCAAGACAGTTGACCCGAACTACCCAAGCGGGTATTCAATAACACTGACATCATGCTTGGTATGCAAACTGGGGGGCTGGCTGGGAGAGAGAATCGCCTCTCGGAAAGGTGCGGGGCATCGAGTTCTGGGTAGTGAGCAACTGCATTGTGCATCACTTGCTTTGTATTTTTTTATTAGTATTATAGTTATTATTATTTTCTTCTCTCCTTGTGTTATCCTATCAAACTGTCCTTATCTCAACTCACGAGTTCTGCCCTTTTCTTCTGATTCTACTCCCCATCCCAGCAGGGGGGTGGGGGGGAGGGGAGGAGTGAGAGAGCAGCCACATGGTTGTTTCTTGCCAACTGGGCTCAAACCATGACATGAAGATATTTTTTCCATGGCTAAATTTGAGAAAGATTAATTACTTTCTTGGACTTCAGAAAAGTAAAGTTCCTTATGGTATTTGGCACAATGACACAGTGATAAGAGGAATGAAAAATGGGCAAACTTAACAAGAATCAGAAAACAGAGCAATTAAGCATACACAGATCTCTTTACGGTCATCAGCTTTAGTTTATTTTTTTAGAAAATAATTTTTTTAAGGTACATGAGTAAATATATAACATTTATTTGAGTTTGAGTGAAAGACATTGAGAATTGAGGGCTACTATGGAAACTTAAAAATTCTTTTTGAAAAGGTTAAAATCATTATAGATGTTGAAGAAAAGCAGTGATCTATGTGTCTGACAGCTTTGATTGTGGGTTATTGGAAGCATTTGTAACAGTACAAATTTTTGTCCACAATTTTGGCATCTTCTCTTCACTATCACTGGTCATAGAAGTCCTGTTCTGGAGGTTTTTATTCATATATTTTTCCTGAGTTATGCTTCATTTCTGAATGGCATGTTTGGGCAATGCTGCCCTCCCATTGCTCTCGTGTGGAGCTAATCAAAGATATAATTCTGTATTTCTGCATATTCATTCTTGTCAGACTCTTCTTATGGCCTTCTGCATTTTATTCTCTATAATCTCAAACATATTTTCCAAGATATGAAATAAAAATTCTAATTATTCAAAATTCTTTAAAAGAAAACAAGATTCTTAAAAGAAATCAAGTCCTCTGTTATCCAAGTCAGTGTTCCAATAAACTACAAACTATGACTGCATGTCTCAAGCGAAGACAGGTACGGAGTTAAGACTCTATCCCCATGATGAAGAGGTACAATTTCAAGTGAGATGGAACTACTTCTAAGAGTGAATTAAAAAAAGAATTACATCCAGTGTCTTTAAAAGCATACGATGCTACTGTGCTATCCTGTCCTGAGCATCCTATGCTTTAAACAATCTGTGGTTTCACAATCAACAGAAGCAATCAAAACTGAAAATTATAACAAAAAAAAGCTCTTGTGTGGATTTACATAGGAAGAATGAGGTTTAAAGTAATAGATAGTAAAAGAAAAAATCACAGGTGAAACATCTTGACCTGAAATGCAATAATAAAGGCAAGAAGGAAGGGACTCATTAAAATGGTGCCTTCTTTAGCCTCCTTAAATAGGAGCTAGACTTCTATTCTGAAGTACTGGATGCAAGCTATAATGTTCCTCCAAGATTCTGCTTTATAATGTTATTAATTGATAAATTATGTTTAATCAGTGCAATGATATTCTATGTATTTATACTATAACTTGCTGCTGGAGGCTGGATACAGTTTCAGAATCAAAAGGCAGAGCAGACATCTTTGACTAAGATGGCTTACTATAAATGTATATAGATAATGACAAGGTTAGAGTCTATATTAAATTAATAGACTTAAAACTGTATAATGGGACATTACTGAACAAATCAAAAGCCAAATTACTTGTTTTGACAATTATTCTCTTAAAAATACTGTAAAA
Organism: Steatornis caripensis; assembly: GCA_013398225.1. Classification (NCBI taxonomy): domain Eukaryota; kingdom Metazoa; phylum Chordata; class Aves; order Caprimulgiformes; family Steatornithidae; genus Steatornis; species Steatornis caripensis. The sequence continues at coordinate 170,991 of VZSC01015655.1, forward strand.
GGAAATATTTTGTTGCATTTTTTGAAGATAACTTTTCTGTAAATACTTTCACCCAGAGTTGTGTCTTTCTGGATCTGCTCTTCAGTTCAAAGAACTGATAGCAATGAGTTTTTTTCTACTGTTTCAGCTACTCCTACTTAATTTTTGTCATTTTTCTTTCACTTTCATTTATAGCCAAAATCAAAATTTTATAGAATTTACAAGGCTTTTTGAGGGACTAAAGAACAGTATTTTGCATGAAGTTAGCATTCTTACTAACTTCATGGGAACATTTGTATGATTTAAGTCATGTCTTTGATTAGGTGAATTACAGAAATCAATCTAAAAACATTTGTATGTCTTGTATCTAAGAAAAGAAGATAAACTCCAGCTGAGGTGTAACATACTCTATTTACTCTGTAGTCACAAGAGCTTATGAATCAGCACAAAATCAGAATATGGTCACAGGGAGCTGAAAGGACATCTCTGCAATTAGGTTATATTGTAATATAAAAGCTATTAAAGCTAACTGTTGTGATTAACTGCAATTAACTTGTCTTCTGTACACTAACCTTTAAAATTTCTGAACCTATCTAGGATTAGTTTTCCTTCATACTACTGTCCTTGCATTACTTTTAATAAGTCTTTTTTGAGGTTAGTATAAATCTTCTTTTCTTCAATTAACTCTATCTAAATTATACATTTTGAGTTACAGATATTACATTATTTAGACTTCAAGATTAGACTCATATACAGAACTTTATAAAATGTTACATTTTTTTATCATGTCCTTCAATTTTTCTTACTTCTGTTTTCTGTTGAGAACGGTAGAACAAAAGCTATTCATTTTCACTGACTTATCTTAGGTAACGTAATTTTTTGTCAATATTCACCTTGATCCCTGGGTGAATATAGCAGCAGCAAAGACCATAGAAGAGATAGTTAGAACATATATTTTCTTTCAGAATATCTGGTGTCACCTATTTTAAAACAGACTTAATGAGCTGATACAATTAGTAGTCTTCTTTCTTGCCATTCTCAGGATATATGTAATTACATAACTATCTCACAAAGTTAATGGGCCACCTGTAATATCACTGAAAGTAGTTAGGTCCATTAGGTAAATACATTGGAATCTGCAGATAAAAAACATAAGTACTAAAATCAACACCCACTGAATGAGCTGTGCACTTCTGAAGATTATTTACAACATCAATAGGAAAGGAAAAAGAAAAAGGAAGGGAGGGGAGGGGAGGGGAGGAGAGATAATCCACTGAGGGCCTTTTCATGAGTAAAAAGGTTATTTGGGCTGCCAGCAGTGCAACCATGCAGTTAAAACTAAAGGGGCATTGAGATGGACTTTGTAACATTTGTTTCAGGCGTGTTTTTCTTGAACTGATTCTCTGATAATTATTAGATATATGAAACTCCTCATGATACCGAACACAGACATTCTTGCATTTATGAAAAGGCATGATGCATGTTAATGTCTCATCCATTTTGCAGATTTTAGTAGAGAATTGCACTGGCTCTGACTACAATGGGGTTAATTTTTTTCATAACAGCCACATGGTGCCGTGTTTTGGAAAGACAGTGTTGACAACACACCAGTGGTTTGGGTATTGCTGAGGAGTACTTGCACAGCACCAAGGCCTTCTTTGTTTTTTGCTGTGTTCCCTGCCCAGTGAGTAGGCTGGCGAGTGACCCAAATTTACCAAAGCTATGTTCCCTATCATGTAACATCATGCTCATCAACAAAAGCTCAAGGAAAGAAGGAGATAACAGAAATGTTTGCGGTTATGATGTTTATCTTCCCAAGAAACTGTTACATGTACTGAGGTCCTGCTTTACACGAAGGGGCAAAACATCTGCCTGCTGTTGGGAAGCAGTGAATAAATTCCTTTTTTTGTTTGCACATTCAGCTGTTGCTTCACCTATTAATCTGTCATTATCTTGATCCACAAGTTTTCTCGCCTTCATGAGCTTTCTCCCCATCCCGTGAGAGAGGGTAACAAGAGGCTGGGTGGGTGCTTGACTGGATCAATCCATGACAAAGATACAGCATAACTTGTATTTTCAGTGAGTGTACCACAATCTTTTGGGGAATTTGGTGTTTCTATTGAAGCATGACCACTGTGTATCTAGGAAGGATGGTGTTTGAAAACTTCCAACTGGACCCCGTAGCCTAGTATTTTTCTATTTTGTAAAATATCAAAAGCTAGTTCACAAAAGAATGGATAAGGACCTACAGTACTGTCATCCAATCTGCATCACTCCAATTCAAACCATCTGAACAAAAAAANACTGACTTATCTTAGGTAACGTAATTTTTTGTCAATATTCACCTTGATCCCTGGGTGAATATAGCAGCAGCAAAGACCATAGAAGAGATAGTTAGAACATATATTTTCTTTCAGAATATCTGGTGTCACCTATTTTAAAACAGACTTAATGAGCTGATACAATTAGTAGTCTTCTTTCTTGCCATTCTCAGGATATATGTAATTACATAACTATCTCACAAAGTTAATGGGCCACCTGTAATATCACTGAAAGTAGTTAGGTCCATTAGGTAAATACATTGGAATCTGCAGATAAAAAACATAAGTACTAAAATCAACACCCACTGAATGAGCTGTGCACTTCTGAAGATTATTTACAACATCAATAGGAAAGGAAAAAGAAAAAGGAGGGGAGGGGAGGGGAGGAGAGATAATCCACTGAGGGCCTTTTCATGAGTAAAAAGGTTATTTGGGCTGCCAGCAGTGCAACCATGCAGTTAAAACTAAAGGGGCATTGAGATGGACTTTGTAACATTTGTTTCAGGCGTGTTTTTCTTGAACTGATTCTCTGATAATTATTAGATATATGAAACTCCTCATGATACCGAACACAGACATTCTTGCATTTATGAAAAGGCATGATGCATGTTAATGTCTCATCCATTTTGCAGATTTTAGTAGAGAATTGCACTGGCTCTGACTACAATGGGGTTAATTTTTTTCATAACAGCCACATGGTGCCGTGTTTTGGAAAGACAGTGTTGACAACACACCAGTGGTTTGGGTATTGCTGAGGAGTACTTGCACAGCACCAAGGCCTTCTTTGTTTTTTGCTGTGTTCCCTGCCCAGTGAGTAGGCTGGCGAGTGACCCAAATTTACCAAAGCTATGTTCCCTATCATGTAACATCATGCTCATCAACAAAAGCTCAAGGAAAGAAGGAGATAACAGAAATGTTTGCGGTTATGATGTTTATCTTCCCAAGAAACTGTTACATGTACTGAGGTCCTGCTTTACACGAAGGGGCAAAACATCTGCCTGCTGTTGGGAAGCAGTGAATAAATTCCTTTTTTTGTTTGCACATTCAGCTGTTGCTTCACCTATTAATCTGTCATTATCTTGATCCACAAGTTTTCTCGCCTTCATGAGCTTTCTCCCCATCCCGTGAGAGAGGGTAACAAGAGGCTGGGTGGGTGCTTGACTGGATCAATCCATGACAAAGATACAGCATAACTTGTATTTTCAGTGAGTGTACCACAATCTTTTGGGGAATTTGGTGTTTCTATTGAAGCATGACCACTGTGTATCTAGGAAGGATGGTGTTTGAAAGCTTCCAACTGGACCCCGTAGCCTAGTATTTTTCTATTTTGTAAAATATCAAAAGCTAGTTCACAAAAGAATGGATAAGGACCTACAGTACTGTCATCCAATCTGCATCACTCCAATTCAAACCATCTGAACAAAAAAAATTAACCGTTTGATGTGCAGCAAGTAATTTTATCCAGAGTAGCTTTACCACTCTAGAGATGGTGAGTCAGTTCTCAACTCCAATGAAGTCATATGCAATGCACCATTAGGAAATTTTGAACATAAAGTGAGTTTAAATGGCAAGAGGAGACTCGCCCCAGTGGAGGCGAGTGAAGCTGGTGAAGCTTATTGTGGTGGGTTGACGCTGGCTGGATGCCAGGTGCCCACCAAAGCTGCTCTATCACTCCCCTCCTCAGCTGAACGGGAGAGAAAATGTAATGAAAGTCTCTTGAGTCAAGACAAGGACAGGGAGAGTTTGCTTACCTATTACCTTCACGGGCAAAACAGACTCGATTTGGGGAAATTATTTTATTTTATTACCAATCAAATCAGAGTAGGATAATGAGAAATAAACCCAAATTTTAAAAACACTTTCCTCTCACCCTTCCTTTCTTCCCAGGTTTAACTTCACTCCTGATTTTCTTCACCTCCTCCCCTCAAGCAGCACAGGGGACAGGGAATGGGGGTTGTGGTCAGTTCATTCCTTCCTCCTCGAGGGGAGAGCTCCTCACACTCTTCCCCTGCTCCAGCGTGGTGTCCCTCTCATGGGCGACAGTCCTCCATGAAATTCTCCAACGTGAGTCCTTCCCACCATCTGCAGTTCTTCACAAACTGCTCCAACATGGGTCCCTTCCATGGGGTGCAGTCCTTCAGGATCAGACTGCTCCAGCGTGGATCCCCCCACGGAGTCACAACCCCTGCCAGCAAACCTGCTCCAGCATGGGCTCCTGTCTCCACAGGGCCAGAGTTACTGCCAGAAGCCTGCTCCAAGGCAAGCTTCCCACAGGGTCACAGCCTCCTTCAGGCATCCACCTGCTGTGGTGTAGGGTCCTCCATGGGCTGCAGGTGGAGATCTGCTCCACTGTTAACCTTCACGGGCTGCAGGGAGACAGCCTGCCTCACCATGGTCTTCACCACAGGCTGCAGGGGAATCTCTGTTCTGGTGCCTGGAAGACCTCCTCCCTCTCCTTCTTCACTGACCTCAGTATCTGAAGAGTTGTTTCTCTCATATAGTCTCACTCCTCTCTTTGGCTGTGCTTGTGCAGGTCTTTCTTTTCCTATTCTTAGATATGTTATCCCAGAGGCACTACCATCATCATTACCGTTGGCCTTGGACAGAGGCAGGTCTGTCTTGGAGCTGCCTGGCATTGGCTGTATACGACATACGGGAAGCTTCTAGTAGCTTCTCACAGAAGCCACCCCTGTAGCTCCACCACTACCAAAACCTTTCTGTGCAAACACAATACACTCATTTACCAGAATAAACCATCCGAATCACATAGAAAGCTTAAGTAGTTCTGGTTTATACCTAACTGGAATCCTTTTATGACTGGTAGAATGTAAGCAATGCTGAAGTTGTTGGTTTTTCCTGAAGACTGAGTCTGTGCAAACCCAGAGGCAAGGGAAAGTATCACTAGTATTATGCTTTATTTGGTAAATGCATACTACATGCTTAATGGCCAGTGCTTGAGACTCCAGCCCACAGATGTCAGTCAAGATGTCTGTAAATCAAAGGCAAGAACAGAACCAGCTCTCCAAGGCATAGCTTGTTCTGTAGTATATGACACTCTGAAGTTGAGATGTGAGCTCCCTTGCATTTGGCTTAATTTGAAGTTTGGGCCCTGAATGTGTCTCTTATGCCTTTTCATTTCCTGTTCACTTATTGCCATATACCACCTCTGCCCTGGGAAATTTGTTCCATGCTGTTGACCAGGTTATATCTTTGGCAGATCGCATAAGTATATAACTTCCAGAATCTGTTATACAAGCTGACTGCATGTTTATACTACATTATTCATTTAATTCTTAAATTCTTTTCTGAATACATATCAAAAGTGTTTATCATTGATACATTTTCCACATAGCATACAGGGTGGTATAAACTGACTACTTATATCTATTATTTATTTCTGTGTCATTTATTTCCCATATCCTGAACTGTTTTAACCTCTTTATTTGTACCTTATGTTATTATGACCCACATTCTTGCTTTGTAGGCATAAATAGATTGTGAAATCTCATCTTTCATGTAGAAATCAAACTGAACATCACCCAAATTACATAAAAAAAATGTTCTACTTCATTCTGAGATGGTCTTTTAAAGAATAGGATGGAATTAATAAGGGGCAAGTGCAAGGTATTTTTCTTAGATGGTAATGGTCAGTTGCACAAATACATGATGGGGAACAACTGGTTCGACAGCTGTTCTGATATGGATCTGGAGAGAATAGATCACAAGCTGAGCACGAGCTACGAATGTCATGCCCTGTGCAAAAGGCATATACCATTCTGACATATTTAAATATTGGCATAACTTACATGAAATGCGAATAATCCTTCACATCCTTTGAACATTATTAAGGTTTTAGCTGGAATATTGTGGTCAGTTTGGGATATTGTGGTTAAGAAAGACGTGTACAAATTGGAGAGGATACTGCAGATAGCTGTGAGAATGATCAGGGGTCTAAAGACATGACTTAAGTGAAAAAGTTGAAAAAACTTTTTATTCAGTAAATTAAACTTAGAACCATTTTGTCAGGACATGGCGTAATAATAGTATTCATGCAATGAATAGGGCTAAAGATTTAAATCACTGTACGAAAGATTCAGATAGAATTATTAACCTCTAGGAAGATGAGTGTTCAGAAGCATTGAATTACCTAGGAACTCTGGAATCTGGAGGTCTTTAAGGCCAGGTTAGACAGCTTCCTCTTTGGACTGATCCTTCATTGGGATGGAATGATAAACTGGGTAACTTTTTGGGGTAATTATTTTCTTCTATGACTTTTTTCATAGCTTCTCAAGATTTAACTTGAATATATGAATTGCTGAGATATTTTCTATCACATTATAACAACAGAGCATGGGTTTTTACTATGAAAAAGAGAAAAATAACACTTGTGTTTAAGAGGTTAAACAGTAGGGACATTAGAATTTTCTGACTAGTTCATACTGAAATCAGTGTATAGTTGTCTATATTATCATACAGATGGCTTCTTTTAATGGGACTTTCTTTTTTAAATATCTCCCATTCTCAGGCAATGGGTAACCATTGTTATATACAAAAATGGATGTTATCGATATAATTTGCTACATACTTAGCAAGGTCATGCATCAATCAGGCTTTGTAAATGTAATCAGCACAAAAAATGCCTCTCCTAATTAGACAGATTTCTGTCCTTCCTAACATTACCAATATATTTGGAAGATATTAAACAGAATGTTGGATGATAAAACAACACAGACAATAAAACACAGTCTGTGTATGCACTTAAAGCAGCTATAACTAATAGAAAGACATGACTGGTTTTGCATCTATTCCCCGATAGAACTTTGGTTACCTAAGGGGTACTGACTTGTCACATTTCCTGTCTTGATCACTTCCTGCTCAGTCTCTAGTGCTGTTCAGAAAAATTATAAACTTTTTTATATGGAAGGAAGGTGTATTTTGCTCTTGAAAACCAAGTAGATTACTCTGCTGAATCCTTGCACAATGTTCTTTCCTGGTCTGAGAAGCAATCTAACAAACGGCATCCTAAAAGCTAAAATATTAACAGACATAAAAATGAAATGAAACTGTTTATAAATTTTAAAATATAAATGCTATTGTCACATACATAAGTGCACACACATACACAGAGTTTTGTTTTATCAAAACTTGGGTATATGCATGTGTACATATATGTATACACATAAAGTTCAGCTATTGTATCTTGGGATGCTTAACCTCCTAAAATTTTCAGTAATGAGAAGCCATTGAGTTGTTTGGTAGTTTCCTTTCAATTTAATTTATTTTTTTATGTAGCTGCTCAACTGAAAGAATTTCTTTCATGTGCTTTAATACAAGCATATATTTTCATGCAGCTGTTAAAATCTGAAACACTATTAGTCTCTGTTACTATAAAGGCAATACCCCATTACATATAAATCTGTTCTCTTCCAAATGCTTTACTTAAATGAATCAATATAAACTCATTTAAATGAAATATATGCATATATATAATATATGCATATTATTTCTGTTTCTAATTTAAACACTCAGAACCTGTTTATGCCAGTAGATGCTATATTAAAGATAAACATATTATCAAAGTAGTGGCATTTTACTGGTGTATTACACTATTTCATCACTAGAAAAATAACTTTGATGATAAAATATTAGAGTTTATCATTTGTGATAATAACTGTTAGTAGATTTGCTTATTTTTGAAAGATGTTTTTAGAAAATGTTCTGTGAGTGCAGCCTATCATGGTGCACTGTGAGCCAGGCAGCATTTTCCTTGGCAGTAGTAAGAAACCACCACGGGAAGGATAATACAGAGAATAATCTGGAGGTAAAACCTGTATAAAGGAAAAAATATGTAAATATTCAACCACTGGAAGCTGTGAAAGCAAGAGAATGGATGGGAGCTTGATGCATTGCAGAAATGTCTAAATTACTAGGACAACAGCTTTCACTGGCACTGTAGGGAATTCCTACTTTGATTTTGTTGGCTGTAAGAAATTTCATAACAAAGAAGTATGACTTTCGTTAACAGAGATTTTTTCTGAATGATTCCGTACATCACCTGCAGTCCATCTTTTCAGCATTTTTTACATCATGCTGTACATGAATGTGGATATATCTTAAAAAATATTTATCCTTAGACAAAGATTTTTGGAAACTAAAGTAACTGAAAACTGAGATGTGACTACACTTTACAGAAAGCTTGGAGAAGAAGGCCTTGTTTTGACCCTACTTCCCAAGTGTCTGGATATTTTCACTTTGCTACCTGAATCTGATTCCTACAGATATTGTACAGGTAATGTACACAGTAACAGTTTCCACGTTTATGTTCTTGTCTTCATTCAGATATTGTGTTCTAAGGAAAGCATGTCTAAGGCAGAATTGATTCGAATGTCTGAAAGGAAATTTCAGAAAAGAGGGAATTGCTTTTTGTGACTATTACCAATAGAAGGAAGATTTTATTAAGATATTTATATTTGGTTTTGTTTGCTTTTACTTGACAATGATGGAAGATTTTTCAGGTTGCTTTTTTTTTTTTTTTAGACACTAGTTTTGGCTTTGGACTTTTAATAATATATTACTTTGTCTAAACTGTGGCCTTTGCCAACACATGCCCATGTCAGATCTCATTATCCCTCATTAAAACAATTCTAGTTTACATCTGTTCTATCATGCCCATAATTTGTCTTTCACAAAGTCATGGCACATAGCTTCATTAATCATGCCAAAATTTCTAACTTTTAAAGTTTCTGTGGATAGCTTGTGTGCTAATGGGGTGGATTTTAACACTGAGTTTCCTCACTAGTGTTGTCGTGGGTTTGGAATTGTGCAGAGGTGTGGTTGCTTTTCATCATGCAAACATTCACTCATTCATTGACCTACTTGAAGAGGAGTCGTAAAAATGTCATGCATATTTACGGAAACAAGTTTCTCATCTAAAGCTTGAATTCATTATTTATAATTACTGTTATTATTAAATANGCTCCACCACTACCAAAACCTTTCTGTGCAAACACAATACACTCATTTACCAGAATAAACCATCCGAATCACACAGAAAGCTTAAGTAGTTCTGGTTTATACCTAACTGGAATCCTTTTATGACTGGTAGAATGTAAGCAATGCTGAAGTTGTTGGTTTTTCCTGAAGACTGAGTCTGTGCAAACCCAGAGGCAAGGGAAAGTATCACTAGTATTATGCTTTATTTGGTAAATGCATACTACATGCTCAATGGCCAGTGCTTGAGACTCCAGCCCACAGATGTCAGTCAAGATGTCTGTAAATCAAAGGCAAGAACAGAACCAGCTCTCCAAGGCATAGCTTGTTCTGTAGTATATGACACTCTGAAGTTGAGATGTGAGCTCCCTTGCATTTGGCTTAATTTGAAGTTTGGGCCCTGAATGTGTCTCTTATGCCTTTTCATTTCCTGTTCACTTATTGCCATATACCACCTCTGCCCTGGGAAATTTGTTCCATGCTGTTGACCAGGTTATATCTTTGGCAGATCGCATAAGTATATAACTTCCAGAATCTGTTATACAAGCTGACTGCATGTTTATACTACATTATTCATTTAATTCTTAAATTCTTTTCTGAATACATATCAAAAGTGTTTATCATTGATACATTTTCCACATAGCATACAGGGTGGTATAAACTGACTACTTATATCTATTATTTATTTCTGTGTCATTTATTTCCCATATCCTGAACTGTTTTAACCTCTTTATTTGTACCTTATGTTATTATGACCCACATTCTTGCTTTGTAGGCATAAATAGATTGTGAAATCTCATCTTTCATGTAGAAATCAAACTGAACATCACCCAAATTACATAAAAAAAATGTTCTACTTCATTCTGAGATGGTCTTTTAAAGAATAGGATGGAATTAATAAGGGGCAAGTGCAAGGTATTTTTCTTAGATGGTAATGGTCAGTTGCACAAATACATGATGGGGAACAACTGGTTCGACAGCTGTTCTGATATGGATCTGGAGAGAATAGATCACAAGCTGAGCACGAGCTACGAATGTCATGCCCTGTGCAAAAGGCATATACCATTCTGACATATTTAAATATTGGCATAACTTACATGAAATGCGAATAATCCTTCACATCCTTTGAACATTATTAAGGTTTTAGCTGGAATATTGTGGTCAGTTTGGGATATTGTGGTTAAGAAAGACGTGTACAAATTGGAGAGGATACTGCAGATAGCTGTGAGAATGATCAGGGGTCTAAAGACATGACTTAAGTGAAAAAGTTGAAAAAACTTTTTATTCAGTAAATTAAACTTAGAACCATTTTGTCAGGACATGGCGTAATAATAGTATTCATGCAATGAATAGGGCTAAAGATTTAAATCACTGTACGAAAGATTCAGATAGAATTATTAACCTCTAGGAAGATGAGTGTTCAGAAGCATTGAATTACCTAGGAACTCTGGAATCTGGAGGTCTTTAAGGCCAGGTTAGACAGCTTCCTCTTTGGACTGATCCTTCATTGGGATGGAATGATAAACTGGGTAACTTTTTGGGGTAATTATTTTCTTCTATGACTTTTTTCATAGCTTCTCAAGATTTAACTTGAATATATGAATTGCTGAGATATTTTCTATCACATTATAACAACAGAGCATGGGTTTTTACTATGAAAAAGAGAAAAATAACACTTGTGTTTAAGAGGTTAAACAGTAGGGACATTAGAATTTTCTGACTAGTTCATACTGAAATCAGTGTATAGTTGTCTATATTATCATACAGATGGCTTCTTTTAATGGGACTTTCTTTTTTAAATATCTCCCATTCTCAGGCAATGGGTAACCATTGTTATATACAAAAATGGATGTTATCGATATAATTTGCTACATACTTAGCAAGGTCATGCATCAATCAGGCTTTGTAAATGTAATCAGCACAAAAAATGCCTCTCCTAATTAGACAGATTTCTGTCCTTCCTAACATTACCAATATATTTGGAAGATATTAAACAGAATGTTGGATGATAAAACAACACAGACAATAAAACACAGTCTGTGTATGCACTTAAAGCAGCTATAACTAATAGAAAGACATGACTGGTTTTGCATCTATTCCCCGATAGAACTTTGGTTACCTAAGGGGTACTGACTTGTCACATTTCCTGTCTTGATCACTTCCTGCTCAGTCTCTAGTGCTGTTCAGAAAAATTATAAACTTTTTTATGTGGAAGGAAGGTGTATTTTGCTCTTGAAAACCAAGTAGATTACTCTGCTGAATCCTTGCACAATGTTCTTTCCTGGTCTGAGAAGCAATCTAACAAACTGCATCCTAAAAGCTAAAATATTAACAGACATAAAAATGAAATGAAACTGTTTATAAATTTTAAAATATAAATGCTATTGTCACATACATAAGTGCACACACATACACAGAGTTTTGTTTTATCAAAACTTGGGTATATGCATGTGTACATATATGTATACACATAAAGTTCAGCTATTGTATCTTGGGATGCTTAACCTCCTAAAATTTTCAGTAATGAGAAGCCATTGAGTTGTTTGGTAGTTTCCTTTCAATTTAATTTATTTTTTTATGTAGCTGCTCAACTGAAAGAATTTCTTTCATGTGCTTTAATACAAGCATATATTTTCATGCAGCTGTTAAAATCTGAAACACTATTAGTCTCTGTTACTATAAAGGCAATACCCCATTACATATAAATCTGTTCTCTTCCAAATGCTTTACTTAAATGAATCAATATAAACTCATTTAAATGAAATATATGCATATATATAATATATGCATATTATTTCTGTTTCTAATTTAAACACTCAGAACCTGTTTATGCCAGTAGATGCTATATTAAAGATAAACATATTATCAAAGTAGTGGCATTTTACTGGTGTATTACACTATTTCATCACTAGAAAAATAACTTTGATGATAAAATATTAGAGTTTATCATTTGTGATAATAACTGTTAGTAGATTTGCTTATTTTTGAAAGATGTTTTTAGAAAATGTTCTGTGAGTGCAGCCTATCATGGTGCACTGTGAGCCAGGCAGCATTTTCCTTGGCAGTAGTAAGAAACCACCACGGGAAGGATAATACAGAGAATAATCTGGAGGTAAAACCTGTATAAAGGAAAAAATATGTAAATATTCAACCACTGGAAGCTGTGAAAGCAAGAGAATGGATGGGAGCTTGATGCATTGCAGAAATGTCTAAATTACTAGGACAACAGCTTTCACTGGCACTGTAGGGAATTCCTACTTTGATTTTGTTGGCTGTAAGAAATTTCATAACAAAGAAGTATGACTTTCGTTAACAGAGATTTTTTCTGAATGATTCCGTACATCACCTGCAGTCCATCTTTTCAGCATTTTTTACATCATGCTGTACATGAATGTGGATATATCTTAAAAAATATTTATCCTTAGACAAAGATTTTTGGAAACTAAAGTAACTGAAAACTGAGATGTGACTACACTTTACAGAAAGCTTGGAGAAGAAGGCCTTGTTTTGACCCTACTTCCCAAGTGTCTGGATATTTTCACTTTGCTACCTGAATCTGATTCCTACAGATATTGTACAGGTAATGTACACAGTAACAGTTTCCACGTTTATGTTCTTGTCTTCATTCAGATATTGTGTTCTAAGGAAAGCATGTCTAAGGCAGAATTGATTCGAATGTCTGAAAGGAAATTTCAGAAAAGAGGGAATTGCTTTTTGTGACTATTACCAATAGAAGGAAGATTTTATTAAGATATTTATATTTGGTTTTGTTTGCTTTTACTTGACAATGATGGAAGATTTTTCAGGTTGCTTTTTTTTTTTTTTTAGACACTAGTTTTGGCTTTGGACTTTTAATAATATATTACTTTGTCTAAACTGTGGCCTTTGCCAACACATGCCCATGTCAGATCTCATTATCCCTCATTAAAACAATTCTAGTTTACATCTGTTCTATCATGCCCATAATTTGTCTTTCACAAAGTCATGGCACATAGCTTCATTAATCATGCCAAAATTTCTAACTTTTAAAGTTTCTGTGGATAGCTTGTGTGCTAATGGGGTGGATTTTAACACTGAGTTTCCTCACTAGTGTTGTCGTGGGTTTGGAATTGTGCAGAGGTGTGGTTGCTTTTCATCATGCAAACATTCACTCATTCATTGACCTACTTGAAGAGGAGTCGTAAAAATGTCATGCATATTTACGGAAACAAGTTTCTCATCTAAAGCTTGAATTCATTATTTATAATTACTGTTATTATTCAATATGTTACTGTTATATTGTTGTTGTGGCTGTCAATGTTGTTCTTATTTTTCCCAAAAGTTAAAATAATGATCTAGGAATCAGAATTGCTATCTTCTATACTTCCAGTGGGTGACCATGGGAACATTGGTGAGAACTTGTTGTGGGTCAGGTTTGTGCTAAGAAATGAGACCATGCCTCTAAATACAGAACAGATATCCATCTACCATAGTGAAGATGGCTAAGAAAAATATCAGGTTGGAATATACAGAACATAATTATTCTCTTTCCCTGTACTTCACTTTGCATGCCACCAGTACTCTTGATGCATGTCTCAGGATGTAATCAAATTAAAAAACTGAAATTTGATTATGCGCATCATACTTAAATACATGCAAAACCACATACAGGAGTTCTTTCTTTCTAATTGTGTATTTCATTGGGAAAAGACAGGGATTAAATCTGCTTAACTCTGTTCCGTAACTTTAGTAAGAGAGTACTATAGAGTAACCCACTTTCTCCCATAAGTATTTGCACACATATCATGGAGATTATAAAAATCTCTAATTTTTTTACATGTTCAAATGAAATTTCTCTTGAAGTTTCTTATTAACCCAGCTGAAGTTAGAGGGAAATATTCTATACATCGGCACCTTGTCTTTAATTTACATATGCAGATACAAAAATAGCCAATGGAAGAGTGGAAGCTTATTAATTTGATTATAGAACACAATTTCTGAAATATACCTATAAGGTAAAATTGAACCTGATTATACACACATGACATCAATTACAGCATTGGTGGACAAGGCAAGAGCAACTGACATCATCTTCCTGGACCTGTGCAAAGCATTTGACACTCTCCAGCATGACATCCTTATCTCTAAATTGGAGACACATGGACTTGACAGATAGACTCTCACTGGATAAGGAATTGACTGGATGGTCACACTCAAATAGTTGCAGTCAACAGCTCAATCTCCAAGTGGAGACCAGTGATGAGTGGCATTCCTCAAGGGTCAGTATTGGGACGGATGTTGTTTAACATCTATGTTGGTGACAGGGATAGTAGGATTGAATCTACCTTCAGCAAGTCTGCTGACGACACCAAGATGTGTGGTTTGGTCAACATGCTGGAAGGAAGGGATGCCATCCAGAGGGACCTTGACAGGCTTGAGAGGTGGGACCATGCAAACTGCATGAAGGTCAACAAGGCCAAGTGCAAAGTCCTGCACATGGGTCGGGGCAATCCCCAGCACAAATACAGGCGGAGTGGAGAATGGATTGAGAGCAGCCCTGAGGAGAAAGGCTTGGGGGTGTTGGTTGATGAGAAGCTCAATGTGAGGCAGCAATGTGCACTTGCAACCCAGAAGGCCAACCATATCATGGACTGCATCAAAACAAGTGTGACCAGCAGGTGGAGGAACATGATTCTCCCCCTCTAATCCACTTTTGTGAGACCCCCACCTGGAGTACTGCGTCCAGCTCTGGGACCTCCAGGGTTAGAAAGACATGGACCTGTTAGAGCAGGTCCAGAAGAAGGCCATGAAATGATTGGAGGACTGGAGCACCTCTTCTATGAAGAAAAAGTGAGAGACTTGAGATTGTTCAGCCTGGAGAAAAGCAGGTTCTGGGGAGACGTTACGGCAGTCTTCCAGTACCTGAAGGGGGCCTGCAAGAGAGCTGGAGAGGAACATTTACAAGGTCATGTAGTGGTAGGACAAGGGGTAATGGTTTTAAACTGAAAGAGGGTAGAATTAGATGAGACATTCGGAAGAAATTCTTCACAATCAGGATGGTAAGACACTGGAACAGGTTGCCCAGAGAAGCTGTGGATACCCCCTCCCTGGAAGTGATCAAGGCCAGGTTGGATGGGGCTTTGAGCAACCTGGTCTAGTGGAAGGTGTCCCTGCCCACAGCAGGGGGCTTGAACTAGATGATCTTTAAGGTCCCTTCTAACCCAAACCATTCTATGATTCTTCACATTAGTAACAAACATATTTGGAACATAACGAAGATATGTAAAAAATGCAGAAATATTCAGTAATCTCCTATTCTCTTTTAAAAACTGTTTAATGGTTAATTTGTTATTTAATTTTAAAATTTAAGTTTCTATGTCAGTTATGTGATCTGAAATAAACCCTATGTTGATTAAATGTGCTTTTCTGAAAATGTGTAGTACAGTTCATGTTAGAAATCGGGAAAGCCTACTAAAACTGAGAGAACTAATAGCAAGCTCTCAAAACTTTATTGTATAATCATCTTTGTAAATACAGACTAATACCAATATAAATCTAATGAGATATTAAAATGGTTATTACTTAATTTGTAAAACATGAATGCTACAAACCCCACATTTTGTTCTCTTTACCTTGCTCACTCATATGGCATGAATTTATTCCTTACCACGTCTGAATTCCATTACCATGTTACTCATAGCAAGTATTGATCACTTATATTTTTATTTTATTTCCCTTTAAGATCTTGACTGTATACGAGAACTCATCCCAATTTTTTCACATTTTCACAATTAGGTTTTCAAGGTGCATCTTATATTTGCTATGGAGACACAGTTTACACTACCTCAATAAATGATAATATTTTAAATTCCATATTTTTCTGTACTCTAACAACAAACAGAGACACAGACTAGTACTTAAGGCTAATTTTAATGTAATGTAAAACATGGTATGGCTATGTACAATTTCTTTTTTCATGAGATTTTTTTATCGGAAGTGATGGTTCTGAACTACAGTAGTACATTGAAAGTTTGTAAGATCTTCTTGATTTTATCAGAAGATAATGGTTTTAATCTTTCTTAAGTGATAAATACTTTCTGAACTTAGATTATGCTTATCCATCTTACCTGCGTAAAGTTATACAAGGTAAGTTATAGAGCAGCGAGGCTTACTAGAGAGAATTTCAACTAGAGAGAATGTGATTATTACCTATTCTGATGACACAGACAATTTCTTTGGCACAATTATTTTGTAATATCTTTGATTTTTTTTAAAGAAAATGCTACTAATCTTCCTGGGCCAACAAGGGAATTGAATTTAAAACAGGAGTTCCTCATTGCTGATATAATGAGTAAGAAAGAACTGTGGGTGTGTTAGTAAAATTAACAGCTAATATTGCACTTAGAGAAGTGTAAACAGTAATCAGCACAAAGAAATCAGTCAAAAAGACACGGGCAGATTGGTGTATGAATAATAACATTTGATTTAGTTGAGTACTACATAACTAAAAATCTTTAATGTGTTTCTGAAAAACAGTAAGGATTATGAAAAAAAGCTGAAAGATTTGTAGAAATTAACAACTCTTGAAGCAGATTTTTTTTAAGGGGATGGTTAAAATTCCCAAGAGCAGTCTTAAAGGATAGCCTTAGCCACAATGGAAAATAAACAGAGGATTTACTAGAGTCAAACGGAAATTTCTTCCATCTTACTTTGGTTTCAACCAAAATAGATTTATTCTGTTATATTATTAGAGACTGAAATTGAGATAGAGGGTCATATATTATTCTCAGTTTCCACCATTGCACACTTTAGTATCTCTGCAAAAGTTGTTTAAATGTCATTGTTTTTATACCAAGGTAACAAAGTGAGTTTGACTGATGCTGAAGTATGGCATCTGTGGGTGAAAACACAGGATCTATATTCTTCAGTTCGGTGAATATTAAGTAGTGAAGTGCCATCCATATAGCTTTTCTGAAGAGTTATTTCTTCCTTTGTGGGGCCACTTGTTGAAAAAGACTGAGTCTGATGATTGTTGCATCCATCACATTATTGATTATATAGGTTCTACTCTCTCGAATATTTACTATAGTTTTCCAATGTCTACTCCGGGCATAGCATTTTATACATACTGTATAAAATAATACATGCTGTGTTAATGTTGTTCTCTGTGCTTTTTACTTCATGACCAGAGCTAGTTTATAATTCTTACTGGATTAATCAGTAACAAACATATGCTTTGCCAGTTTAGACAAAGGTCTAAAATGAATGAAGTTCTGTAGATATAAATAACAATCTAATTTTACAAATACAGGTCATAAACCTAATCCAGTTATTTCAAATTTATATGAACTTGAAAACAAATAATGAAGTTGACAATTTCTTCAAATAGGAAATAATCAGAGACATATATAAAAATAAGTCAGAAAATAAAAATGTCAGAAAGATAACTTGAGGCAATGTCTTTTAACAGTATTACAGGTAATGATCCAAAAATATCTCCAGTGTACAATTTTACAGGTAATCAAGGGACAGAACTAGTAAGTGAAATGAGAAGATTAAAAAGTTTAGTCAATAACAATCTGAAAGCAACATTAGATATCTGGAATAACTTCTGAACAGTACAGGCTGGGAAAACATATGGTTATATATTAATATCTATGATAATTTTTTAACATCTTGTAGGTTCATATTGATCATGGAACTCAGCATGATGATACTAACCAGAAAATATAAATAAAACTTGTTAACAAGTGTAAATGCTGATCAAAACATAAATTCAACGTAATGTATGGTAACAGCTAAAGTGTTTACCTTCAAGGATGTTAGTACTGTATTATTTATCAAAGTTTATTAACTTTGCCAGAGAAGAAGCAATAGTCAAGACATTTCTAGAACTAGTTAATGAAGTGTCAGCCTTAGTGGGATTTATCTTCATAAAAATTTTCACCATTCAGATATTAATATCTCTCATTCAATCAAGACTCCTCTGCTCTAGTATAAGTAGGTGCAAGTGCTGGATAAATCTGTTAGTACTAAATTATATTGAGAGACAACAGATTCCAGGTGTCACATATACCACCAGCAGTTATTTTCTGAACTGAAACCAAAACATAAGTTCAGCTATAAAAGTAATGACAAATATGCATTTTTCTTCATAAAAGACAAGGGTCTTCAGACGAAAACAGCAACCACAAATTGGGGACAATACAGTCATTCAACAGATGATTTGATAAATCAAGGTATAGCACTTGATAGCATCTGCTATTATGCAGGAAAGGACAATATGACACTGCAGAAGAAGAAAAGTGAGAAAAAAGGAAACAGAATATTACATAGAGATAAATACAGAGCAAGTAGGATATTATCAAGACACACGTAGAGGATGGCTTGCTAGCAAATACCCTGCTTAAGCAAACTGAAGCATTTAAGATCTGTTGAATGAGATAGATAGATAGGTATTTTCTTCTTTTAATCATAGTTAAAGAACAAGTGGTGACATCCTTCTGAAACTCTGAAAATGTAAAGAACAAAAGAGTTATGCCATTTCAGATGGTAGCTTTTGGTCTTAGATCACTGCTTGCCACTGAAATGGCATCTCATACATACATGTTTCATTCAGGGATTTGAATTAGTTTTCATAGGCTATACATCTGAACTGTAAGCCTCAATATATTGTGAACATCAGAGGTGACTAATTTAAAAAAATACCTAAGTGCTAAAAGAAGAGGCCACAGAAAATCTCAGAAATGCTAGGATATTGAAAAAAAGATAACAATGGTATGTTTAATAAGTGAGCAAGGCTATGGACCACTAATATACATATTTTTTCCCTCATGCTTCTGCATTTTTAAATATATTAGTAGATTCTCACTTCTTTAGAAACTACTTGCTGATGTAGCGTCAATTAACACTTTATTAGTCCATAACCTCACTAAAAATCTTTTCTGCCCTCTAATGGGGACAGGTAAATTTCAGCTTTTAACCATGGAATAATTTTCATACTGTAGCGCTAGTAGATTCACATTAGCTACCACAGCCCTGATGCAAACATTAAAGAAGTCCAGTGGGAGTCTAACATTGACACAAGTGAACTGTGAGTCCAGACTTAAAAAGAAAGGCAGAATTGTTCCCCATATAACTTGAGATACAATAAAGAGTATAAAAATACATTACATGATATTTCATATTTACATAAGCATAGTAAAATAAGCTAACAAGTCTCCAAGCAATAAGTGAAGAACCCAGAGAAATTTATATTCTAATTTTGTCTCATAAGAAAGACATGAGGATATTAAAAAGTCACCCAGAGGGAACTGAGAGACTGAAATTATCAAAGAAGCAGTGGAAAACAGTTGACGAAACAAATGAGGGAGAAAACAAAAGTACAAATTAGTATAGAAAAAATTCTCAGTAAGATTGATTTTGGTTTTATTGCTGCTAGACCTTTGGCCATTAACTGAAAAAATTCCATTTTGTCTCTGTCTGCAATATATTCTAGCCATGGCATCTTAGAACATCACCTAACAAAGTTTACTTTAGAGATGCAACCCAGAAGAAAAAAACATGATGTGAAGAACAAGCTGTAGTGTATAGAGTGTCAAAAAAGAGTTAAGCACAGTTATGGTAGTAATATATAAGAAGACAAAACCAGTGCACTCACTTCTATTTTAAAAACCAGGACAATATGGTTTGGGGTTTTTTATTTTCCTGGAAGCTGTACACATTTTATTATTAATAAAAAATCATAAAAATAACAAAACCCAAAAGCAAAACCAAATAAGACTAACCTCCTTCTTATCAAGTAGGAGAGTATTGGCACTAATCCAAGGCAAGTGTTTAAATTTTGTAGATAAATGTTTTTTCAGAAACAGTTAAGTCTCAATAGAGAGTGCAATGGCGAAGTGTGAATCAGCAAAATATGTTGAAAACAAAAAAAAATGTAGCTGAGGGTTTTGGACCTTGTATTAGATTTCTTCAGTGGATTGCTCTGCAACTGAATGAAGATCAGCAGAAAGTTTTATATAAATTACTGTTAAAAAATAAAGGTGTCTAATGTAGGAAGAGAGGGGAAAAGTTTATGTACAATGGCGTCTCGGTTGCCCCAGATGAGGTTTCTTCATCTTCATCTAACTCTTCCCTGTATTACAAATCTTAATTTAGATCACTGAAGCCAAAATTCAGATATAGACTAGTAAACTACAGATACTATATGAAGTAGTATTCGTAGCGTCATACAAGCAATTGACTAATAACCTACGTCAAAGGAATTTTACAGCCCATTAAAGGAAGTACTCATCAAACATTAGCTCAGCAAGACTTCAGTTAATCCTGCTTTTTGTTACATACATCTCATTATTAAAAAGATGGTCAAATTTGATTGTTGAAGTACAGAAGAAAACAAATTAATAAAATTACATGTTACAAATTCAAATAAACATATTTTCTAACTTTATCTTTTGTTTGAAATTCTTCTGTGGATAGACTAGGGTATTTCAGACACAGAACTTCCATTATTGATAATGGGGATAATAGAAATACTTTGCATTTACACTTTGACTTTCATCTATGTTCTCAAACTTTGTTAAGGAAAGTAAGCTCTTTTACCCTATTTTCCAGAAGAAACTTACAGAAAACATTGTCCAGGTCACATCACAAGTGAGATATAATCTGGAAGTGAGTTTTACAAAGTCTACTGGTTAAAAAATTACCTTGTCATGGCCCATGTCATAGGCTCTGACACTGGAAGACTACTCTCTTAGCTTTAACCTTGTTCTTTATTTGCTTGCTGGTTTTAATAACNATATAATCTGGAAGAGAGTTTTACAAAGTCTACTGGTTAAAAAATTACCTTGTCATGGCCCATGTCATAGGCTCTGACACTGGAAGACTACTCTCTTAGCTTTAACCTTGTTCTTTATTTGCTTGCTGGTTTTAATAACATAAAATGATGTCATACTGATAAAAGTATATCTTTCAAGACAAATTAAGGGTTTGATTTATGATAGAAGAAAGAGCTGCCATATTTACTGCTGGATGATTTAGGATTAAGTGAAGGATAGAACATGTTCAACGTAATGCTCACTGTCAGATCTTACTCAGCTTGCACTGTTGTACAAAGTAGTTTATCAGAGTTGATAAAATCTTATTAAGGCTAACACGGTAAAGAAGATTTTAAACTAGCTCCTCATTGCAGAGCAGTTTCACCCACACTGAGCAAGGAAATAATTTCAGAGCCAAAACCTTTCTTACATATCATCCAGTGCTATTTTGTACTACTGAGATAGTAGGTCTTAAGTCCCAGATCGACATGAGAAGGAAGATAGTTAGCTTAGCACTCCTAGATCTACAGTCTTGCCATTATCACTAACAGATAAAGCATTAGCATATTGCAATGGGAAATTACAACTCCCACAGCCAAAGATTAAAATACTGTAGACATAAATAAATAATACACCTTAAATCCCAGGTGACAATGTCCAGAATAAACTACTGTAGAACTAGATTTCTTTTTTATGTATCCGACCATTTGCAATGCTCCCATTCTACTTCACAATTGAAGAATATCAAGTTGGCACTCTTACATGAATTTACCACACATAATAAAACTGTGAAGTATATTAAATATACAATTATGATGAGCTGTGCCTTTTTCATACGTACAATACATGAGTTGCATTAAGAAATTGCACCCAACTGAACTATAAACTCTATTACACTTCTTTCAAACAATCTCAGTAACTCAGAATCCTAGGTTATTGCAATGGCCAAGTTGATAAAAAGAGTATTGTGCCTCTCACAGCTTTTTCTGAAGCTTTTTCACTGCTTCAAAAGTCAAAATTAATAAATGTGTAAGTTCAGTAAAAGTGGAACTTTTTTTTAGGAAATCATCCCTTTAAAATTCATTGCTTGCAAAACGGTAATAGTCTTAATCACATGGCAATTTCAAACTGTAAGAATTTATAAAATCAATAACATCCGGGTTTTCCAAACTTATATATATAAAAAGACTGCTATTTCAATGCAAAGTAGAAGTCTAAATGGCATGGCAAATAATAGCATATTCATAGAGAGTAGGACATATTTTTTTCATTTTGCTTAATGTGTTGTATAAAAATATATGTTCCTAATAAATGACGTAGTTCAAATTTTCTCTAAAAATGTCTGTTCTGAAATATTTAGTCCCACAAAAAATATGTGAAATTCATTACTGGTTTGTTATGATTTACTGAATTCTTTATAAAAAATATCCTGACTTTTTTTAAAATTAAACTTTACCTTGGAATGTTTATAAAAAATAAACAAAACTTGAGCTATTAATTTGGGAAGGACAGCTTAGCTATAGAAAACTTCAGCAGCTCAGGCTTTAATCACATTTTTTTTTCTAATAATAAAGAAATAAAAGTTTTGTGTATTTCCCCTTCAACTCTCTAAAGTTTTCAGAGTTGAAAATAAAAACTTTTGCAGGGAAATTGCTTTCCAATTTAATCTGGATTGTTTCTTTACAAGATCATAAAACCAAACCAAGTACACAGTTGCCAGTATATTAATTTATTTGTGTTGATGTTTCAGAAAGAAAGCATAATGTGTCATATAGTACAACCACCTGCTCTAAGCAGGTCCAACTGAAGCAGGTTGGTCAGGACTGTGTTCNTGTTTTGCGTATTTCCCCTTCAACTCTCTAAAGTTTTCAGAGCTGAAAATAAAAACTTTTGCAGGGAAATTGCTTTCCAATTTAATCTTGATTGTTTCTTTACAAGATCATAAAACCAAACCAAGTACACAGTTGCCAGTATATTAATTTATTTGTGTTGATGTTTCAGAAAGAAAGCATAATGTGTCATATAGTACAACCACCTGCTCTAAGCAGGTCCAACTGAAGCAGGTTGGTCAGGACTGTGTTCGAAGTTCTGAGCATCTCCAAGGATGGAGATTTCCCCAGCTTCTCCAAGAAACTCTGATAATCATCATGATGAAAAAGTTTTTTGTTATACCTAATCAAAATTTCCTGTATTGCAACTTGTGTATGTTACTTCGTATTTTATCACTATGTACTTTCAAGAGAGTCTGGCTCCATCTTCTCTATACCATTATATAGTTCTAGACAACAATAAGGTCTCCCTTTAGCATATTTTTTCCTAAGGCTGAGCAAACCGAATTTCCTCAGTGTCTCCTTACATGGCACATGCACCAGAACCGTAATCATCTCTATCAACCTCAGCTGGATTAATTCCACTTTCTCAAAGGTCTTTCTCATAATTAGGAGCTCAAACTAGGTACAGCTCTTCAAATACATTCTCACAGATACTGAATCAAGAGGGAGAATCACTTTCCACAACTGTCTAGCTAATCTCCTGCTATTAGAGCATGTGGTGGACTTTCTCCTTTGCAACGGTATGCAGCTTGACTCACTCACTTTCAATTTGGTGTTCACCCTAACTGCCAGATCCTTTTCTGTAGAGCTTCTTGCTATCCAGAGAGCACCTAACGTGTCCTGTTGCACTGAATTATTTCATTCCAGATGAAAGACTGCATTTTCTTTTATTGACACTCATGAGGTTTCTGCCAGCCCATTTCTTTGGCTTGTTGAGATTCTTCTAAATAGCACTATGTTAATTGCTCCCCCTAGTTTGGCATTGCCTGCTAAATTGCTAAGTATGCAATCTGTTACATCAACAAGGTTATTAAACTGTATTGGCCTCAGTAACAATCTCCGAGGAGTAACATTAGAAACCAGCCACCAGTTGGAATTGATATAATTAATCACACCGCTTTGCAACTTATGGCCCAGCCAATTCTCCATCCACCTTACTGGCCATTAATCCACTCCATATGACACCAGGTTGACTACAAGGATAGTATGGGAGACAGTATCAAAAGCTTTACTGTGAAAGTATACAACATCCACTGCTCCCTATTTATCCACAGAATCATCTATCTCATCACAGCAGACAATCAGGACAGTCAGGCATAATTTGTAAATCCATGCTGGCTGTTCCCAATCAGCTTTTACGTGTCCTCTTGTCCTTTATGTTCCCAGTAATCGCTCCCAGGAGGCTGATTAAGACTGTACTTCTCCAGATCCTCCTTCTTGACCCTGCTGAAGACATGTGTGACATCTGACTTTTTTCAGTCATACTGACTTTAATAATAATTTTATAATTTATTTTCATAAATGGAATATATTTAATCAGGTGTAAGAACACGTACTATTAAACGATCATTTTTGAAGTTTTTTTTTTTTAATGTAAGGACTCTGAATTAAATAATTCATTTTTTTCTCTTTAACTTCATATCTCTCATTACAGTTTCTCTTACTTTCCATGAAAGCAAGCATCAATATGATGATTCAGAGGAATAGAAAACAAAATGATAACAATAGGGTAAATTACAACATCAGCAGTAAGTCAGTATATGCTGGTGTAAAAAAGCCACGGATTTCTCCATTTGCCCCTGAAGAGTTTAGATTATTTTTTTCTTGGAATAATCCTAGTCAGTCATTGAAACGCTGTTGTAATTCAGGAATTTAGCAGCTTCTTCTGTTTATATTTGTTTACATTATATATTCCTGAAGAAAAGGAATGTGCTAAATTACAGTGAATAAGAAGATAGAGCAGAATTTATTTAGATTTAAGATATTAATGCTCATTTAATTGTTTTTCTCAAAACAACAAGTTGGATGACTTCTTTTAATATAAATACTTTGATTTCATACAACAAATACTTTGATTTCTTATAACATGGCTAAGTTTTTCCAACTTTTTTCTTTTATTATTTCTACCAGGCAAAATTCACTGAGTCCTAAATATTTTTCTTTACCAATCATTTTATTCTTTTACTGATCTAGTAAACAGTATGAGCTATTGCTCTTGTAAATAAAGTACTTCAGTTACTCAGTTAGACATATTCTTCATGGTGTAACTGCCAGGAAAGTCCTTCACAGAGACAACTGAAAGATAACAGAAGTAACTACTTCTTACTGTCAAGCTCTGTTTCTTTGTATTTTCCTTTCCCTGTTGTCTATTAAAAAGTAGCCACACCTAATAAACATAATTATTTTGACAGTATTTAATCATGGAGTCCTGCAAAGCACAGCAAACATCCCATATATTTAAAATAATGAGAGCTATATCCATTAATTTCTTCAAGGTATTATTTCTTTTGACTGAAATTTTAGTAATTTTTATGTAGTATTATTTGGACTTCAACAGACTGAAACTTGACTTCAATTCTCCGGAAACGAGAGTACAAAACAGTTTCTGAGATATTTAGCTTGGGTTGGACTATGTTTGTGAAAATGCTTTGATGAAATGTCACCTTTTTTTTCTTATCTAAAATTAAACATACTGAGGGGGTTATTTATTATAGTTTGATTCATAAATGTGTTTTATTTTTGTCTAGAGAAATAAAATAGAGTAAAAATGAACACTTAAGAAGGTCTAGCCCACTATTTTGCATCACACTATTCTAGAACTTAAATTTTATTTTCTGAAAATCAAGAACATCAAACACAATTCTGGAGATACATTTTCAGAAGTGCTTTCAGTTGTTAATCAGCTTCAGTATCATTTAAGAACATCCTGATGACAGTGGAAATGGCTTTTACTTGTTGTCCAAAATAACCGTAACAGAATTATACCCTGTTCTATGCATTTTGATAATGCTCTGAATATAATTTCAGAACATTAAAAGCAACATATTTCTTCATAAACATTGATGTTTGTGCTGAAGTGAAGGAAAAGTAATGGAATTAGAAGCACATAAAAAACAAATTTAAGGCCAGAACAGAATTCAGACTGGCTATGATTCAGCTCCCACAAGAGTAGTAAGATGTCAATCTTATATGTATATTAGAAAAAAATAATTAATTTTTGTATCATTCTTTTGCAAACAGCAATCAAGGAATCATAGTAAACAATTTTGGTTGCTTGATTGCTGGTACTTTAAAACAGTAAGTTGATTGTATTTGAGTTTAACTCAGGCTGTTGTCCATTCTGTTTTATACTCTGGAACATAATCTTATTACAACAATAACAAATTTTAATACTGAAACACACCTACAGTGGACAACATTACATTTATTGATCATTGTGTCATAGATTTTCATGTACCAACAAAGCACTGTAGGCTTATAAAGAGGACAAATCTTGCTTCTAATGGTCACATTTCTCAATGTAGCAACTAGGATATCACATTCCTAAAATACCATGTATAATACATATATTTAATTTAATCATTTTTTAGTTTATCAGTGCTTTGACATATGAAGTTTTTATATTATTATATACTATTACACATATTATTATAATATTTTTAATATTATTACTATGGTGAGTATTCCTAATGTGCTCTATATGTTTTCATTATAACTTTATCATAGTCTAAAAGTCTGATGATTTGCAGCTGTTGTTCTAACTACGGAATAGCCATTTATCAAAGATTAATGCTGTCTTTTCTGTTATGTTTGTTAGGGAGAGAATAGCAGTTTAGAAGCATACAGAGTATTTTTTTGTAGTATAAATCATTATGCATACTTTGTAATAGTAAATGACATTCAGGATGACATATTTTCCTTAAATGTTAATATTTTGCTTATAGCCATTGCTGATCCAGCTGTCTGCAGTTAAAAGATATTTCACTTGAAAATGGGAGTGTGTAGCTTGACTTTTTAATTGAAAATCATGGTTGTCAATAACATGACATATTGCATACTCATCTTTGCTGTACATCTATCAGTGTAATATAAAACCACCAAAATAGTAGAATTCTCTTCACAGAATCACAGAATCAGAGAATGGTGGATGTTGGAAGGGACCTCTGGAGATCATCTAGTCCAACAACACTGCTAAAGCAGGTGTCTGTAGAGCAAGTCGCACAGGAACACATCTAGGCGGGTTTTGAATATCTCCAGAGAAGGAGACTCCACAACCTCTCTGGGCAGCCTGTGCCAGTGCTCTGTCAACGTTACAGTAAAGAAGTTCTTCCTCATGTTCAGATGGAACTTCCTGTGTTCCATTTTGTGCCCATTGCCCCTTGTCCTGTTGCTGCACACCACTGAAAAGAGTCTGGCCCCATCCTCTTGACACCCATCTTTTAGATATTTATAAGCATTGATGAGATCCCCTCTCAGTCTTCTCCAGGCTAAACAGACCGAGGTCTCTCAGCCTTTCATCATGAGAGATGCTCGAGTCCCTTAATCATCTTTGTTGCCCTCTGCAGGACTCTCTCCAGTTGTTACCCGTCTGTCTCGAACTGGGGAGCCCAGAACTGGACACAGTACTCCAGTTGTGGCCTCACGAGGGCAAAGTAGATGGGGAGGATCACCTCCCTCGAACTGCTGGCCACACTCTTCTTCTTCTAATGCACTCTGGGATGCCATTGGCCTTCCTGGCCACAAGGGCACATTGCTGGCTCATGGTGAACCTGTTGTCAACCAGCACTTGCAGGTCCTTCTCCGCAGAGCTGCTTTCCAGCAGGTCAAACTGCAACCTGTACTGTCTCTTATGTGGCCAGTTTCTACTTTGAATTAGATGCCTAGTGATATCACTGCTCGCAGATGTAGATAGTTCAGGTCAGTACTTCACATAGCATATCAGAAATGCAGTGAGAGGTTTTCCAAATTAAAAATTATCTAAAAGATTCAGCATACAACGATGGAATTTCATGGAAAACAAGATCAATTCAGTTTGGAGAGATACATTTTTTCACAAAGACATTTTGATTAACACTAATTACAGCATTTATTCATGTATCATAAGCAGTTAAACTTTCTGTTAGATTTTACAGGATTGTGCCTAGGATTGATGCTCAGATCGCAAGTGTCCACTTCCTGATAAAATAATCTCCACTCACTTTATGTATTTTATGGCTTTAATTTTCTTTTAGTTCTTTGGAACTTCTTCAATGTTAAAAAGACTTATTGAAAATTAACATATTCTGGTCAGAGTTTGCTTTGTCTAACTATTTCAAAACTGTGAGAAAAATGATCCTGCAGACTTTCAAGTGTTTACTTTTAAAAATGTTAAATACTCTGCAGGCTTACTATGCAACTAAATACCTTCATTGTGGCTACAATTTAATGTAAGTTTTTTTAAAAGCCAAAAAGTTTTTATTGAACAATTGTACTTTGACATAGTTATTAGTGATTTGAGGATTTCCATTAGGTAGTAGAAAGTGCTACTAGATAGTTTTCTTTAGCAAGAGTATCTTTGAGATTCCTTTATTATAAATAATTTGTCCTTAATTTATTATTCCTTATATCTGTAAATTCCTATGTACATGGTCCTGGTGCAATGCCACTTCTACCTACTTTCTTCTTGCTAAGTTCGTTATGCTAAATGTGGAGGTTAACAGAATTTTATTGTACGGTATTGCTATTTTCAAACCCAAAATCTCTGTTCAGTCATTCTAACTGTTTTCAGATATTATAACTAGTAGTAAAACCAGCCATACTATTATATGGTGATATCTTTGTAGAAGCTCCCATTTACCTTCTATCTTGGTGATAGTAGTAGAATATATCAGTTTACATGTATTTAAGCAATTGCCACAAAAATATCTAGGTTTTTTACCTGTTTTGACACAACTACTGATTTTCAATGCTGTGATAAGTCTACTTCATATTTAGGAAAAAAAGTTGTACTCTTTGGCCTTTTGGCATAATTATTATAAGTCTAAGTCAACTTGGTCTTCACTGCCCACCGATGATATTTCAGTGTTAATCAAAAACCTACTCTACTTCCTAGAAGCAGCTATTCTTTTCTCATGCATGCCTTAAACTGACTTAAGCCTCCCAAGCGTAATAATTTTGGAAAATGCCCGTGGCTGGCTGTTAATTTTGTCCACAAAGATACTGTAGCAGTCACCAGAGAGCTGACCACTGTTGGCAAAATGAAAATTAATTTACATTTAAACTGGTAAAATAACATTTGCTCTCATGGGGTTCGCCCACTCTGGAACCTGCTAAGGTGAGAAGGACCTGGGAGTACTAATCCATCATCAAATCGCTGCGGGATGCTTCTGCAATACAGACGTGATAAGAAAAAAACGCAGTGCTACAGTGTAACATGAAAGGTCTTTCAAGGTGTGCTGGTTTTGGCTGGGATATAGTTAATTTTCTTCATTGTAACTGGTATGGGGCTAAGTTTTCATTACTGCTGAGTAGTGCTTACATAGAGTCAAGGCCTTTTCTGCTCCTCACCCCACTCCACCAGTGAGTAGTCAAGGGGTGCACAAGAAGTCGGGAGGGGATAAGGCTGGAACGGCTGACCCCAACTGACCAAAGAGATATTCCGTACCATATGACAAACAGCAACAAAAATAGGTGGGAAGTTGACAGGCGCACTGCTGCTCAGGGACTGACTGGGCATTAGTCAATTGGTGGTCAGCAAGTGTTTTAATTTACATCACTTGTCTACCTCGGATTTTATTTCTCTCTGTTATTTTCATTTTCATTACAATTTATTATTTTTAAATTACTAATTTCTAAACTGTTTTTGTCTTAATTCATGAGTTTTCTCACTTTTACCGTTCCAATTCTCTCTTTGCATCCCATGGAGGTAGAATAAGTGAGCAGCTGTGTGCTTAGTTGCCAGCTGGATTTAAGCCACGACACAAGGCAATCAGGAAAACATAAGGACCACTGTGTCATGACCTTTAGGAAACCTTGCCTTGGAATACCATTCAAAATTCTGTTTCATGTTTCTATTCCTTTCATTATCCTTGTTCAGAAAGGATACCAGAGAAGCACCTGACACATGTATAGACGCAGAGAAAGGCCATTAAAATGACTACCAAAATAAAATATATCTAATGATTTTTTTCTTCATTTGTAAATTGGCAAAAAGAAAAGATGAATCTGACTATTCCTGATGAATACTTCAGTGTATATTTGTGTGTATATATACATATACATAACATTAAAATT
>VZSC01015655.1:201773-218709 GCA_013398225.1 Steatornis caripensis
AAACATGGATTATATTTAGATGAAAAATAGAAGACCTTTAACTGTTAAATAAATCAATTTCTGGGACAGATTTTTATTCGCTGCAATAGTAATAAGAAAAATGTTTTTAAGATAGACCTTGGTAAGTTTAAGAAAAGGATTGTTTTATCTGAGGACTGTGATAACACAAGATTGGATGAAGTGATAGATCTGTTTCATTTCACAATCATCTTGCATACGTGAATTTCTCTTCACTGCTGTGTGTCAGTGTGCATCTGGGTACTGTTTATGGGTATCCATCAACGAGTGAGTTCCATCTGAACAGAGAAATTCTCTGCTGCTCAGCCAGGATGCGTTAACTTTCAATGTATACTTCCCTTTTGTTCAGCTATTTGCATTATCAAGCCTTAAAAGAGGTGGCCAATTAACATTTTCAGCCTCAGGTCAGGTGCACCAATTAATGCAATTGTGAGTTAAAATTACAGGATATGATCTGGATCCTGAGCCATTAAACTTTTACATGCATTAGCCAGAGTAGGGCTTGTTTTGTTTTGTTTTGGAAGTCTGGCTGTCAAAAGAGGATTGTTATACAACACCTTATAACTGCAGTAATATATCCCATCCCTGTTGCATAACTAATATTTGAATCTTTTAGGTCTCGTTCAGGCACAAACCTGTAGTGTAAATTGTCATAACTTACTGGTATTGAAAGGGGATATACATTTTATTTAGAATATAACCCACATACGTGTACTGGATTCAGCAGGGACGGAGGTAAATTTTCTTTATAGCAGCTCATATGGTACTGTGTTTTAGATTTGTGACCAAAACAATGCTGATAAGACACCAAAGGTTTAGCTTTTGCTGAAAAGCATTTGCATAGCATCGAGGCAATCTGTATCTCACTCTGCCTCTCCAGTGAATAGATTGGGGATGTGCAAGAGATGAGGAGGAAAACAACCATGCAGGTGACCCAAATTAACCAAAAGATATTCTAGGCCATATAATATCATGCTTAGCAGTAAAATGCAGGAGAGCATGTTTAGCGAGGTTAGCTCACTTGAATGCAACTGGCTTGGGCATTTGCCTACCTGTGGTGAGTGACTGTGTTTGCATCACTGGTTTTATTTGGTCTTCTATCTTTCTTTTTCCACTTTTCCTTTGCTTTTTAAACTATTTTTATCATGACCCATGAGTTTTCTTACTTTTAGTCTTCCTTTTTTCCTCCTCCGCCCCAGTGGAGGCCATGGTGGGGAAGAATGAGTGAGCAGCTGTGTGGTGCTTAGGTGCCTCCTGGGGTTGACCCACAACTATGTGAAACAGAATAGATTCAGAAAAGTAACAGGTGCCATAGGATCTTTAACAATGTTTAATCTCAGGATTTGTTTTTTTTCAGATCATCTAACAGAACATTAGTTGATGTAAAAACGTTGAGATGAGGCATGGAACATAAATGATGAACAAAAAACCAACAGTTTATATCCTAATATTTGTTATAAGGTATTTTCTGCATTGGTCGTCATTTATCATTTAACTTCTGACAATGTGTAGCAGCCAAAACACTTCTGATTCACTGTGAGTATATTAAGATTTGATGGCACTCTCCTAATGAACAGAATAGAGAATGGAGCACCTGGCCATGCTTAGGCTTGCTCTCCACCCATATATACTTCATTGTGTTGCTTGCTACCAATATATTGATATATATTAAGAGGTTATGTTGAATATGTAAATGAAATCAGTTGAATGGTGTATAATTTTTTCATATAGATCTCTTATTCATATAAATAAAAATAAGCTGCAATCGGATCTGTTCAAACCTGTAGCTGTCAAAGCCTATACAATTTTTACAGAATCTACTCAAATGAGCATCTTTCCTCTATTGTTCAACATGGTAAACCAAACAATAAGAACAACGCCACCACAGATTGAGCTGTTAAAGCTAGTCAGTAAAACTTTTCCAGGTAAAGGAGTTCATGCCTTTCATAGATGGATGCAACTGGCCATCTGGCAAATAGAATAAATGTTCTGTGAAGTTCATTTTCATCAGTGTGTAGGGAAAATGTATTTAGAACATTTTAACATTGAACATTGTGTGCTATAAAGAGAAATTAAGGATATAATGATTTACTGTACTGTATTTTAGAAAAGTAGGAAGCAGTAGTGTACTACTGGGGCAAAAGTGTCTTCACCATAAAGTCAGCCAGGCTTATAAGCAGAGCTTTAAACTAGACTTACAAAGGGAAGGGGATGGAGTTTTAAGTAACAGAGAAGAGCCAGGGAATACTATGTATTACTAACTAAAACGGAAATACCTGTGAAATACCACAAAGGAACTGGGGCATGTTCCTTTAAAATGGTGAGGTGCTCAACAGCCCACCTGAAATGATTCTATACAAATGCATGTAGCATGGCTGAAAAACCTGAAGGAGCTAGAAGCCACTGTGCAGCTAGAAAGCTAGGATCTAATCACTATCACTGAAATCTGGTGGGATGAATCACATGACTGGATTGCTGCAAACGATGGCTGTGAACTTCAGAAGGGACAGGCAAATAAGAAGAGACTGAGGCAAGGGTTGCCTTCTATGTAAAAAAGTGGATTGATTGCACAGAGCTATCTTTGAAAGACAGTGAGGAACATGTTGAGAGCCTATGGGTGAAAATTAGAGGACAAGCAGACAAAGGAAATCTTGTGGCTGGTGTTTACTACAGGCTGCCTGATCAAGAGGAGGATGTTGACGAACCATTCTTCAACCACAGGAAGCACCATGCTGACAGACTCTGACCCTTCTGGGGGATTTCAATCACCTTGACATCTGCTGGAAAAGCAGTACAGCAAGCTGTAAGCAGTCCAGGTGACTCTTTGAGTGCATCAAGAATAACTTCTTAATCCAGGTGATAGACAGACCAGAGGGAAAGCGTTACAGGACTTGTTGCTTACCAACATAGATGAACTAATTAGAGACGTCATGATTGGTGGCAGCCCTGATGGAATTTATGATCTTGATGGATATGGGCCATGTGAAGAGTAGAGTCAAGACCCTAAATTTTAGGACAGCAAACTTTCAATTCTTTAAGGAATTTGTGGATGGGACTCCCTGGGAAATTGCCCTCAGGGACAAAGGAGCTGAACAGAGCCATCAGCTCTTTAAGGAAATCTTTCTTAAAGCGCAAGAGCTCTTGATTGCCATGTGTAAAAAATCAGACAGAGAGGTCAGGAGACCAGCATGGCTGAGGAAGACCTCCTGATTGAGCTAAAGTGCAAGAAGGAAATGCATAAACAGTAGAAGAAGGGACATGTATCCTGGGAAGAATATATGAATGTTGCCCAGATGTGTAGCAATGTTATCAGGATACCTAAGGCGCAATTGGAGCTGAATTTGGTAAGGAATGTGAAGAGTAATAAGAAGGGCATTTGCAAGTACATTGGACAGAAAAGAAAGATTAAAGAGTAGAGTAGAATAGAATAGAATAGAATATTTCAGTTGGAAGGGACCCACAACAATCATCTAGTCCAACTGCCTGACCACTTCAGGGCTGACCTGAAAATGTACCCTTCCTGAGAAATAAAACAGGAGAACTACTGATATGGAGAAGGTTGAGGTACTTGATTTTTTAACCTCAGTTTCCACTAGCAATCACTCTTTTCACATTTATCAAGTTGCTGAACTTCAAGGCTGGGGAAACAACGTACTTCCCATCATAAAAGAAGATCATATTTGAGACCACCAGAGCAGCCCAAACACACACAAGCCCACAGGACCTGACAAGATGCATGCCTGGGTCCTGAGGGAATTGGCAGCTGTAGTTGCTAAGCTCGTATTTGAAAAGTTACATCAGTCAGGCAAAGTCCAGAGTGCAGAAAAGGGAATATCACGCTCACTTTTGAAAATGGTAAAAAGGAGAACCCTGGGAACTATTGACTAGTCAGCCTCACCTCAGTGTCCAGTAAGATCATGGATCAGGTCCTCTTGGAAGGCATACCAAAGCATATGGAAGAAAAGGAGGCAATTAGATCCAGCCAACATGGCTTCACTAAGGGCAAATTTTGCTTAACTAAACAAGTGGCCTTCTATAGTGGAGTGACTGCATCAATGGACAAGGGGAGAGAAACTGATGTCATCTACCTGGTCTTCTGTAAGGTCTTTGATATGGTCTCACACAACATTCTTGCCTCAAAATGGGACAGATGTGGATTTGCTGGATGGAGTATTAGACAGATAAGGAACTGACTGGATGATCGCATCCAGAGAGTTATAATCAATGGATCAATATCCAAATGGAAACCAGTAATGAGTGGTGTCCCTTAAGGGTCCATACTGGGATTCATCAATGACATCAACAGTGGGATTGAGTGCATCCTCAGCAAGTTTGCAGATTACACCAAACTGAGCGGTGCAGTTGATATGCTAGAGGGAAGCGATTTCATCCAGAAACTTGACAGGCTTGACAAGTGAAATTCATGAAGTTCAATATGGCCAAATTCAACATTCTGCACCTTGGTTGGAGCAATTCCCAATACTAGCACAGACTGGAGGATGAATAGAGTAGAGCAGCCCTGTGGAGAAGGACTTGTGTATACCGGTGGTTGAAAAACAGGACGTGAACTAGAAATGTGCACATGCAGCTCATGAAAGCTAACCATATACCGGGCTGCAAAAAAAGAAGTGTGGCCAGAAGGTCGAGGGTGATGATTCTCCCCGCTTCCTCCACACTGGTGAGACTCCACCCAGAGCACTGGAGTACACCTCTGGCGCCCCCAGTGTTAGAAAGACATGGACTTCTTAGAGTAGATCCAGAGGAGGGCCATGAAATGATCAGAGGGCTGGAGCACTTCTTCTATGAAGAAAGGCTGAGAGAGTTGAGATTGTTCAGCCTGGGGAAGAGAAGGCTCTGGGGAGACTTTATTGTGGCCTTTCATTATGAAAAATGGGGCTTATAAGAAAAACAAGTAAAGGCTTTTTACTGGGGTCTGTAGTGACAGTACAAAGGACAATGGTTTTAAACTGAAAGAGGGCAAATTTAGGTTAGATATAAGGAAGAAGAAATTTATGATGAGGGTGGTGAGACTCTGCAACAGGTTGCCCAGAGAAGTTGTGGATGCCCTCTCCCTGGAAGTGTTCAAGGCCAAGATGGAGCTTTGAGTAACTTGGTCTAGTGGAAGGTGTTCCTGCCCATGGCAGGGGGGCTGGAACTAGATGATCTTTAATGTCCCTTCCAACTCAAACCATTCTATGATTCTAGATGCTATGATTTCATGATTCTATACTTTTGAGGGTACAACATGCATAACTGCTTTCAATATAGAAGAAAAGAATAAGAAAGTTAGCAATGAAAATGGCTAGGTCTCACTGTGCACACCTGTAAGTTCACATATTTATGTCATAGCTTTAAAAAGCTAGAAAATAACACTTATTTCCATCTTAATTATTTTGAATAATTATATTCACTGTTGTGGGACATTTTTCATACTGCCACTACTTTCATACTACTTTCAAACAACAAAGAAATGTTGGGTACATGAGTTTGTTTAGGGTATTAAAAGAGAAATAGCAATTTGTAATTTATCTAAATAAATTTTTTATGTTACTTTCTCATAAAATCAGAATTTTGTAAGAATTGCCAAAGTAGTTCTTTGGCAATCAGATTCTTCCAAAAGCAAATTATATAACTAAATTTTTAACTGCCACTAAAAAATTTATCTATGAGATTTCAAGATAAATAGTATATTTCAAATTGTTCATAGTTTTATAATTAAATCTAGCATATGTAAAGCAAAATCAATGCTTAGGTAAAATGCATTAGTGAAGATTTTCTTTCAATGCTAGTTGCAGAATATGGAATAGAAATACTGTATTTGGCTTCAGAATTCATACCTTTCAAATAATTTTCAATATATGCCCGCTAGCAACAATTGTGCTATAGGATTTTCCAAGAAGTTTTACAAGAGACACATTAATGTTTCTGACCCAAAGAAACAGATATGTTAGAATTCGATTATTTCAAATGGCTTCCATAAATTTTAGCTGCCATCAGCCTCTCTGCATATACACATGCTCTTGTTCTTTCTTCTGATTTCACTCCAAATGCAAAACATACATTTTCTTTTCAAGCAAGCATTTTATGTACAGGTTTCTACATTTCAAATCAAGGTTCATTATCTGTTGAGTTTTTGCCTTTACTTTATCTAAGAATAGCATCTGACGATTTAAAGTCTCATACCAAATTACCATATAGATTTTTAGAACATAAATTTATTACTTCTTCAAGGTTTAATTTAAAATGTATTATGATTGGCTCCTTTTGCATATTAAACAGCAAAATGATCAGTTACAAAGAGGTCATGGTTATTCTGTATCATTCATCCAGGGCTTGAAGAGGTAGATCATTGTTGTACTGCGTCTGTCTTAGAGTACCTAGCAGAAGGTCATTTTGTGGCATTGCAAGCATAGTCATTTTATCGTTTTCTAAATTGCCTGTGGAAAAAAGTAATCACAGTAACACACCTGACATTTGAATGCCATTAGTATGTGAACTGGTTATGCTTAGTTATGTGCAAATGACAAGTTAGGTATATGAATAGTTACCTATAGAAAATATAAGTATACAAAGGAAAAAAGAAGCAAGGCCTTTCATGCAAAGAGACTGCCCTGGTTTTGTCAAATGACCTAAAACTAAAATAAATAATAATAATAATAATAATAATAATA
This sequence comes from Steatornis caripensis, assembly GCA_013398225.1. Classification (NCBI taxonomy): domain Eukaryota; kingdom Metazoa; phylum Chordata; class Aves; order Caprimulgiformes; family Steatornithidae; genus Steatornis; species Steatornis caripensis. Next base: position 208,463 of record VZSC01015655.1, read on the forward strand.
TAACTAAGAATAAGATAGGATTACAAAGAATATCAATAAATTACTGTTCTGTGAATGTACTTAATAGCCTAATGGTAGGTGTCAAATATTTATTTATATTCTTTATGCAAAATAGACCACAGAACCAAATTCAAACCTTAGTTAGTTCAGTTGAAATCAACTCAGTGGCTATAAGGGATAACTATTTCCAGGATTTAGGCAGCAACTATATAAGTAGTTGTAGATCATAAGAACCTATGATTAGGCAAGGCCTAGATACAGAAAATGGATTTTTTTTCATTTAAATTCACTTATTCAAATTCATATTGTACCACTGAATTGCTAAGCTATAAGAATATAGAAATAATAATAACTGATGCTGAAAGAAAAAATTCCAGATAAAATGTGGTTGGTTTAAATTTTAATGTTCCCATTCTTAAACGGAGCTCTTGCTATCTGTCTTGTAGATCCTCATTTTCCAATATGTTTTTATAGTAAGTATGAGGAAGTATAAGTCATATATTGGAGTGATCATCTCAGCTTTTAGTGAAATAACACTGCAAGTTTTTGCATCCCAGTCACACTCTATACAGAAGATGTACAGTCACACACTGTGATTTACAATGAAAAAACCTACTAAAGACAAACTCTATTTCCTACCCCAAACAGGTAGCAATATCTGGGCTTCAACAGGTCCATTTTTCTGAACTAGTATGCTGTGGCTTGTTCTATTTTTGCTTTTGTGATATGCAGAATGATCACTGTAGAAGGCAGAAAAAAATAGCTCTTACTAATGATTCAGTTTTATGTCAAAGGAAGTAAAAGAAGCACAAGTGAAGAACTGAAAAATATTAACTGTAGAATGTTTTCAAGTGCAGTAATGTGTGAAAGAATACCAGAAGCTAAGAGCTGGCAAATAAAATACAAACTTCACTGAGGTGACAGGAAAGATTGAAGAAAGTTGGCCATGAGAAGAAGGAGAAGGTGAAAGAAGAGATTAAGGAACAGTACAAAATAACAGGAGGTAAGGTTGAGCAACACCCAGTTTCTGAAGCTGATTCTTCTGATGACATCGGTAGAAGTTTTGTTACAAACCCTAAAAGGAGAGGGATAGAGCTTTCTTTGTACTTACTGTAACCTTGACAATTTTATGCATGGTTCATAATATCTGCTTCAACGAACAGCAGCTGGCTAATAACTTGCCAAAATACCAGCTGAATTAGAAAGATGTGAATCACTGAAATCTAATAATTACATGTTCAAAAGATTCCATGAACACCAAAGCTCCATGTATACAAGTATAGTGAGCATTTGTAGCACTGGCATCCTACAGAAATGAAAGTAGTCTATGTCACTATTCTCTTGTAAAAATGGTAAATGTGTAATTGTGGGCTCTGTGTTTGCAGTTAGTTCTTGGTGTGTCAGTTTGTACAAACTATTGGAATATATTTATTTCCTGTAGATAAAAATCAATGATAAGACTGGTAATACAGTTTGTAATTTGTTGTAAAGTTGCCTAGTGCTTTGGTGGATATTCATCAGCAATTCATAAAATGAAACAAATTCACATATAATTGTGACATTTGTTGGAATCTTTTAGGACTTAAGCCTTTGAGGTAGGTGCTAGAAAACGTTTGTGAAATATTAAGCAACAAATTTTCCCGTTGGTTTTGTTTCCAATACAGAGGACTTCAGAAGTCTTCAGAAACTTGCATACTGAGATTGTTGCTAAACATCTTATTTCACAGGACCTTTTGGGTTAAGTGAATAGTGAGTTGAATTCTTAGGGCTGTAATTTGTCACTAAATGTTTGACATAAGTATCCGCATGAGATAGAGAAACCTCAATTAGATATTTCCAATGTAGACACCAGAATGTCTAAAAAAATATAGCTACCTAGCCCCAGGAGTGTGATTCAGAACACATAATTTAGATACTTACACTTCTTACATGACATATGGGAAGGATGAAGTAATGAAGAGTGATTAATGATTATGAAGAGTGATTCAGAAAGATTACATGCTGAACATGCATCTAAACTAATCTATCGTCAGAATGCTTTAATGCATTCAAACCATGATAGCAATAGGAGGACCTGCTGGAAAAATATTTTGCAATTAGCCCAAAGATTTAACTCACCCAGGGAGTAGCAAGCCAATACGGAACTACAACCTGAGCCTTACAAAGCTGAAATGCCTTGCATATGCCTTGCATCTCAGATGAGTGCTTTACTCCCTTGACTACAAAATATTTGGACAAGGCACCAGTCTCGAGCAGAGATGGAGAATCAGTCTTTAGCCAAACATGTAATTATTAATGATACAAATAAAGCAAATGAAATATTTATTTTGGTTAAGCAGTCAGTGAACTTAGCTCTGAGATATGATGAACCTCGAGCTAAGGAGGGAATTGAAGTCAAACTCTTTTTCATTTATGTTTTAGCCAAGTCACTCTTACGCAATGGATGAATAGTTGCCCCCCACCTTTTCCATTTATATTTTTGAGCTGAATTGAAAAAAACTTCTGTGCTAATCTATGGTTTTAAAATGATCACAGCATAAATCAACTCGGCCTCTTGGAAAATTGCTAATTTCTCTCTGAAGCATGACCGTGCTTGTACAAGTACTGATATACAGGAGAAAATAAGGAATTCGTAACCTGCTCATGTCCAATCACAAACAGGCATTGTTGTGCAGTGCTTCATCTGCGAAGATAAGGGTTACTTCTCTCCCCCAGGAATTAAAGTGGAGCACTTCTGCCGTAAGCAACCAACCAAGGAATTTGTAGCTTATGGTGTCACAAAGTAAAGCCTACACAAAAGCACTGCTCAGAATAAACAAAATCTGGACTATATCTGCCCAACTCTCTCTGATGCTGAAATATCAAAACAGAACAGGTAATAGCTATACAGAAGATTTGCCCAAAACATCTGGACTACATCTGCCCATTATAATTGTTGGTACTCAGGAAGGAAACAATGAAGCCCAGAGGCACTCTTAACTTTATAACCTTGCAACATATTTGGGGCAGGAGGCCAGAAGGGGTTAACAATCAAAGTAATAATTCCCAATTGACTTTAGATATGCAGACAGTCGAAGAGATTGGTCTTAAGTTGCTTTGGACCAGTGAGGCCACTGACTTTTTAAAAAGAGAATTGAATTTAAAAAGCAATAGATTAATACACAGTGCAAAGTGTGTTTGTGTTGCAGAACATACATCTTTAACTAGAAATCACTAGGCCCCCATTACATCCATAAATGTTAGATTTTATGTCACTGAGTGGTATGGTCTGGTCTCTCAGCTACCCCACCCTGAATTCACTATGACAATCAGGCCACACTTGCATGACCTGTCTCATCACGTTCTGAGAGCACCTATCACTAGAATGTAATTTGTTTCTGGCAAAGTGAAAATTTATTTTCCAAAGTACTTACTCAGAATTAGAATGAACGCATCAATATTCACTTGTCAGGTGAGGATTGGTGATGCTCTGTGAATACAGAAGAGTCTGTGTACCACATGTGCACATACACGTGTTCAGAATAGTGGCTTTTTTTCTATACATTTTATACATGCATTTGATGCTTTACAAATTTAATACTATTTTTACCTTTTTCTCCCCTCACCCCCCACCCCCTCCAAACCGGACTGTTACATATGTAGCTACATTTACTGGGAGTATTTCAAACTTTATTAAACTTAAAATTCAGTCCTTTGAAAAATATTATATTTAACAAATTACAAAATGTCTTAAGGCTAACAGATAGGTTTCATTTAGGGCCAGTCACTAGCACTAACAATTTAGCAGAATATGTTCCTGGAAGGTAAGAATCGCCTTCCTTGATTAAACCACTTCCTGTTGCTATTCCTCTGCCAGCGGGTTGACAATGCTTTATGTGATGCAGCTGTTGGACATCATAGAATAGTAAATTACCCTAACTATTTTATTTGGCAGAGAATCCTAAGGGGGGTTTAGTATGTTTTATTTTTATTTTCATTTTTCTAAAAGAAAAATACTATATGAAGTGATTGTACTTGGAACTCCTGTTAACAGTCTTAGAAAATAGAAGCTTCTGGCACAGAATATCTGGTAGCAATATAAGCATATTCACTACAACTATGCACCAAAGCCAAATAAAGAAAGGAGATAGGGTTGTTTAAATTCTGTTCTTGTTTGCATTTTGTTGGGTTTTTAATGCTGTTAACAATTTACAAACTGTGTTAAGTCTAGATAGAAAATATGCTAGTACTTCAAGTATTTTTTACACTGCCAGCCCCCGTAAAGGGAAGGCTTTAAATTGCTGTTAGTTGTCTAGACTGGAACTATTATTATTATTGAGACAAAGTTTCCTTTAAATATTAACAAACTTATGAGTCATTTGTTCCCTGAAACAGAGACCACCAAATCTATCCTAAAAGAAAGAGTTGGAAGTGGTATAGGGATAAGAGATAAATAAAGAAAGAAGAATTTGAGCATAATCAAAGTGCCCAATAACATACTTACGATTCAGTCCTTTCTTTTTGCCCTTTCCTTTTTCCTCCACATCTAGTCTTACCTTTGATTCTGCTATTCAGCTACCATTTCACTTGATACAAATTTGAACACCATTGCTAATGAACCTTTTAAAAATTCACTATTATACTAACTTTCTGCGCAAGTGCAGGAACACAGTTTGAACAGTACTGTGACGATCTATTACCTTAACAAGGCACAGGAGATAGAAGGAATAACCCTACAGGCTCTGAGGGACTCTGATCTCATATTGGCCCTGATTCATTCCAATAGGATCAGGTACCTTTCAAAATAAAGCTGTAATAATTTTTTTTAAGAACAGTGTGATGACACTAACCTCTAATAAAGGTGCTTTAGGTAGTTACAAAATCCTCTCAGAAATGTGTAGACATGGACTAAATTATTTCCTCAGACTTAGGAGGGTTAACAGCTGTTAGGAAGATTAAAATTCCATATGGAATTGACATAAATAGAGCTGGGTTTCATTGCTATCAGTACCTACAAAGCAAATTACTATTGTAATAGTTTTCTGTTTAAATGTTTATATATTTCCTCATCATCGTAGTATTTATTTTCATGTTATCATTTTCCTGCTTCTATTTTATCATGTTCCTTTAGGTGGAAAGAAATTATTTCCGGAATCTTGAAATGGCAGTTGCCTCGCTTTAAAAAGTGTGGCTCTAATTTTAGATTACTGAAAGTGGGAATTTCAAAGGAAACTAAATTGCTTAAGCTCACCAGGTTCAGTAACTTTCAGTGGGATTTTTACTTTGTCCTTTACATACTTTTAAGAATTATTCCTCTAATCCTAATTTAAAAACTTGTATTAAAATGGTAGGTTTTTAGAAGCTGTGAGTAACAAGAGTTTCCACTGACTTCAGTGGGAACTCATTAGCTCAGAAATTAAGGCCATTTTTATCAAAGTGTTGGAATTTCAGCACTCAAATCCAGAGAGTTTGACTGAAATGTTTAAAGTCAACCTGTGAATTCAGAAAAAATCCACAATTATGGATAAATAAAAAATCTAAAACTAAATCTTGAAAGCTTTCCCCAGTATTGTGTGTAATGAGCTTCTTATGGAAATGTAAAGTAGTTGAGAAGGGCTTGGTACATGCCTCTTAAGGGAGAAAACATGAAAGAAAGCTACCTTGGAGCTATTCTGCAAGAGCTGTTCCAGCCTTATGCCTAAAAGTTGATTCTGTTGATAGGAAGCAATTAATAGGGAAGGAGTAGAAGTGAGAATGTCCCATGAAGCCATTTCATCCTGATTTCCTCAGGAACTGAGACTTATGTGAGCATGATCTCACTGTGTATTTGTGTGTATTCAAATGTTTTTCAAGTAATTTACCAAGTTCAACTACGTTTTTATGGCAAATTCTCAGGCTTCTAAGATTCATGATAGTATGTATCCTGATGAAGGACAGTGACTGCATCGCTGTTCCCATTTAGGTAAATTATGCCTCATGCAAGGCAGGAGGAAGAGATCTCATAAATGTCCTCACACTGAAATAATTTAAAGCCAAAGTAATATCTATTTTATACACTAGACAGTGACACTGACTGAAAAGTGGAATCTTCTGTGAACTTCAAATGGAGATTTTATGTTCATATATAATTTCTTGGAAAAAGTCAGTCAGTTGAATCCATAGAGACAAGGCTTCAGTTCATAAAGGTGGCCGTAGACATCTCAGCTTACCTGAGAGACATTAGACTGTTTATGGAACAAGATCTCAAAACTAACATATGGAGACACTAATAGTAGCACAGTCAAAATATACTGATAACGACCCTGCTAGAGAAGGTCCTGCACAGACATGCCAAGATACACAGCAGCTGCAAAGAGCTGCCAGGGAGACCAGGGCAAAGATTGTTGTCTTTAGTCCCTGCCAATTAGTAATTGTTGGACTTAATGATATGAGGTTCTCACTAACCAAGCTGGTGAAAAATAATGATCTGACTAAATTATATTACCTAACTTTTCTAGATAGCTGAGGCTTTGTAAGATCACAAAGTGTAAAATGGTCAAACGAACCATGTTAAGAGGTAGATGAAAGCAGTGGGCTTCAGGACCCAGAGGATTTCTCCGGTCCCAGGACCATGCGTGTGAGGATGCTCCAGTGCCATGTCCCCACTCTGGCCAGTAGCCAGCCACACAGGCAGGCACACAGAGTATTAATGTGGCCAACAACACAGATCAAGACAGAAAGAGCAGTGTTTTTACCAACACCCACATAAATGCGAGCATCACAGATGGTCTGATGTCTTCCTCCTCTCTGGCTGATGAGGACTGGAGTTCATTAGGATTCACATACACACACACACACAGAACCCCTCTGTAGCTGGTTTCAGACAATTGAACTACCTAGAACTTCCAGACCCTCAGGCCTCTTATCAGCAACCCTAGCCAGCAACTAAGCACCGTACAGTTGCTCACTCACTCCTCCCACAGTGGGATGGAGGAGAGAATCAGAAGAGAAAAAGTGAGAAAACTTGTGGGTTCATGTAAAAGTTTAAAAGGTAAAGCAAAAGCTGTGCATGCAAGCAAAGCAAAATAAGGAATTCATTCACTACTTCATATAGACAGGCAGATGTTCAGCCATTTCCAGGACAGCAGGGCTCCATTACATGTAACAGTCACTTGGGAATACTATCACCACCACTCCAAACATCCTCTCCCTCCTTCTTCTTCCCCCACAGATTTTATTCCTGAGCACGATGTAATATGGAATAGAATATCCTTCCGATCAGTTGGAGTCAGTGTTCTAGCTGTGTCACCTCCCAACTTCTTGTGCACCCCCAGCCTACTTGCTGGTGGGGTGGTGTGAGGAGCAGAAAAGACTTTGACTCTGTGTGAGCACTGCTCTTCAGTAATCAAAACATCCCTGCATTGTCAGCACTGTTTTCAGCACAAAACCAAAATGTAGCCCCATACTAGCTGCTATCAAGAAAATTAACTCCATCCCACACCCCTTGAGCTCATGCTTTCTCATTCCAGTTGCTGGCACTCAGACCTCTTACCCTACTTACCTGCTAATCTGGCTTCACATTTGTTTGTTCTTGCATACAGGCCCAGAGTAGAGAGTGCACTCACACAGGTGACTCTTAGAATCAGGATTTAGTCAGTCTCTTTTCCCTCTTTTCCAACATTTCTTTCTAATCCACCTTGATTTCACCCTCTTACTGCCTTTGGAGTTTCCCCCTAAACATAAGGTTTGCACATTCTCACAGTCCTTTGGTCCTTGCCAGGTCTTTGAGTTTAACTTGCTTTCCTTGATTTAGTCAAGCAGCCTAATGAACTGGAGCCACCATAGACATACCTGATGTGCTGCTAGTCTCAAGGCCAAATATCAACCTCACAACCTGTCCAGTATGTTACCCACCAAGGAGAAATCTAGTACAAAAATAGAACTTCTACTGTAGATTCCACATCAGCAATGAGCAAATGTCTACAAAAGACAAAGAGCTGACATAAGGATGTTATTCCTTATTTTCCTTCAGAAGCCAGCATTAAAAGGCAGCTAAAAATGCACTTAACTTTTTCCTAACTTTACTTTACATTTAAACAACCGCTACATTTCTTTCAAGATAATATCTGATTGCTTTCCTACCCATTTGTAATTTGAACAATGGCAAGAAGGAGGTAAGATGGCCCAATTAGAAGAATTTTGAATGAAAATGTGGTCCAGACAATGACAAAGTTTGTGCAAACAATCTAGAGCATTTATTTACTAATAACATATTTTCTTAGGCATAATATGTCTAAAAGAAATAGGATCAGCACTTCAGATACAAATTAATATTTTAGACTATCTTTTATGACTGCCTATCACATCATAAAATACACTCATCATAAAAAAGCATAATAATTTTATGACCCAGTTCTATTGTGAAATAACCAGATTTTTTAATATGTCTATCTATTCTTTTCTATTATATTAAATAGTGCATAACAATACCTACATAAATTGAGCACTGAAATAGATTCTTGAAGAGGTGAGGTATGCATAGCTTATCATCTGGCCTGGTAATGAAAAATATAACCAGTGTATTCTGAAAGCTGAGTGGAAAGTGTGGGACACTTTCTACCTTCTTAGAACAGCATCCACTAAACAATCTATGGATGCCAAACAACTGGGACAGTGCAATCTCAGGCTGGAGAAGGATTGTTTTCTAAGGCTATGTAAACTCATGGAACAGTGCATACACATACATACTATCCACAATGCTGTACAAGGCAGGATAGACTGAAAAAAATGTAAATGCACAGCTGCCCACAGTTGCGAACTCTGAGGATGAAGGGGTGAAGTCTCCAGACAGCCCAGTCTCCAGTGGGCTGAGGCTTCCACTGCTGCTTTAAGTCTGTGTACTCAAGTACAGCCAAGGGTTTGCTGTTTTTTCAGTGCACTGCCATAATAATAATAAAATTACCACTGTGTACATAACCTTTCCATGAAACCTTGTGGAACAGGCTATGTTACAGCTTTATAACCACCCCTAACATTCAGGAAGAGGAGCAATTCTGCTAAAAAGTTATGCTTAATTTTGTCATTGCATAAACCCAATGTAACACATTTTTAAATGTATTTTAATCAATAAAACATGCCCTCTGTATAAATGAGGAATACTCTGTAGCAAAGCTTTCTGGAAAGCAGTAATTAGAAAATCTAGCAATATCTCTCCTTACCTTCTTTTAAGAATTGATGTATTCAAATGACAACACTCTGTAAATAATAAGCTATTCCAGAATGAGACTGTGGAGAAAATAGCTGGCATTTTCAATTCTTCTGACAAACTAAACAAACACTCGATATATTTTATCCTTTAAATTAATCCCTTTTATCTGAAACACTGCTTAACAAAGTGGTTATCAATATATTGCAGATTTTGAAAATGAAGCTTTAAGAATAGATTCCCAGAGATCACTCAGAAAGCTAGGGCAGGATGGCCTGGCTCTTCTGTGCCCCAGTGTCATAGTCTACCCAATCATTAGTTTGCTACTACCATGTACATCACAAGGAAACCACAAAAATTTGCTTATGGCACTCAGATGTTCATTTTTATAACAAAAAAATGTAACATCCCATTCATTAAAATGGGATTTATTGGAATGAAAAATGCATAACTTTTCCTGAAGAAAGAGAACCTATTTTAGGCACTTGCAGCACTTTCAGCCTTGGAGAACCTTAATATATACTTATTGGAGACATGCTTAGAAAGTAAAGAAATGTTTGTGCAGGCTTAGAGATGAAGGACAATGACGAACAGAGATTGAGTGCTTCACCCAAGTTACACACAAAACAGATTAATCTTATTACCATAGTAGCCTTAAGTTATTGTATTTAGAATTATAATCTAATTGCAGTAAAAACTTTCTACAGCATCATCTAATCTTGTTTGGAACAATTTCAGGTGTTTAAACATTATCTGTTAAGGCCATGGCCAGCCAGCGATTCATTGTCCTTTTCATTGGTCTTAAGAGCCAGTATCAAGCTATATATAGTTTGTATATGTGTTTGCATCATGTATTTTTCTGAATTTGTAGCTCATACATATGGAAAATAAATATATTTTGATTTATTGGAAGAGATATACATTTTATTATTTATTTATTATTTTTAAAATCTGATGCCTTGAAAGACAAATTCCTCATCAAAAGGACCAAAAAGCCATATGTGGGAGGGAAGAGTTACAACTAGCCCATTAAATGTAGGAGATACTTCCTAATTAAAGTTTTATTTATGTATCTCTGGATTTA
>VZSC01015655.1:218868-233702 GCA_013398225.1 Steatornis caripensis
TCTCCCCATGTGCTGAAAAGATTCAGTAAGTAATCATAAATATTTCAACAACATGATCCTTTTGCAGACATGGAATAAAACATGTTAAATACTTCACATGCTGGTCTAAAATGACCAATCTGTACCTTTTTTTCCTCAGTAAGAAACATATTGTATTTGTACTCTTTGGATACCCCAGGGGATTTTTTTTCCCTTCAATGGCAGAGTTTATTTTTATTAGAATGGGCTACTATAAATTACCTTATGAAACCGATTCTTCCATAAATATAACTTTTTCACAATTATATTTTATCTTGCCACCTTTACTGTGTTTACCTACTTCAGGCTCTTAGTTAATGAAAAATTTATTAATGTTTAGATGAAATCAATTTGACATCTTCAGTCCATGTATCACTTGCCAGGTAAACTTCCACTAGGCTTAATGAGTCAGAAAGGATAACTTTTCATAATCTGAAAACTATTGCAACATCAGCTTCAAAATTTCAAAAAGAACTTTGTATAATGGTGAATCTGATTCAACTTAATAGCAGCAGTGATGAACATTGTCTGCCTTTGACTATCTCAAAGATAGTCCCTCAAAGGGACTGACTATAACGCAGGTATAAAATTAATAAGGTATGCATCTCTATAATGGCAAGGCTTCATCAGCCCTCAGGTCTGATTCCTCAGTACCTTCTTCTAACCATGCCGCTAGCAACGCCTGAATATGGGGTTAGAGAATTTCAGCTCTAGGACAGTAAAATCAGAATCTGTTTCTGAGGAGTGATTAATGCTTATCATGTCTGGAATCTTGTTACTGTGGTAAGTATTTCTTGGAACTCACAGTCTGAAGTATAAATTGTCTATTGACATTAACTTTAAAACATTAAAACATTAGAGATGAAGTAATAACATCTTAGAAAGTTTCACTGAGATATTAGAATAAGGTATAATACTTATAAATAAATCACTAAAAGTATATTGTGTCTTGAGGCAATTGTGTTTCCACCCTATGAACAAATTCTAATCTTCTGAGCCATATACTAAATAATGAATTATTTAGTCTTACTCTGACTTGAAAGAATCCATCCACTCTGATGTTGTTTTCACACCCATCTTCTTGTATCATACTATCTTTCCAATATTTCTATAATAAGAACAATTTTTCACCAGGACTAGCTTTCCACAGAAATATGATCTATTTTTGCATTTGAAGCCAGCACAACCACATACAACAAGTAATTGTCAGTGCTCAGTTCTGCACTTTCTAGTATTCATATGTCTCTAGAGTTACTGAAATACTTGTCAACTGCGCTGCTATATTGGGTCATGTAATGTTAAAAACATCAAAGCTAGTCTTTGTATCGCACAAAAATAATTCCTGAGAAATTCATATTGTGTTTCTGTATAATTATAGCTTAAAACATACACAAAATTCTGTCATCTTTTCCTCTGGAATGCTTTCATGGCTTTGCAATGATCTATGGATCTTGAAGCTGCTGTAATTTATGTAAAGAAGAAAAGATGCAACAGATTTCCTTTAAAATGAATATAAAACCCCTTTCCTCTTTTCACTGTTTCAGAGCAACTTATGAATTCAGAATTTGAAAGGACCATTGTTAACATATTAAAGTGATCTGACTCATAGGAATGATCAAGATATGCATTTCAGCATTTCTTCTGCAGATATAATATAATTTCCCTTGACTTCCATGATTTTTCTTAACTTCTTATGTTGACAGTTTGTTTAAATATTATATAACTGATGTCAAAACACTAAATAGCTACTTCAACTACAGGTGCATTACTGTCTTACCAAATATGTTTGCTTTTTACAAATATGTATTTGCTTTTACAAATATATTTGGTTTTGCTTATATTTTAAAATATTTTTTCCCAAAGAAACAAAATATCGCTCCCAATATGTACTTTATTACATTGTTTTTTCTTTCAAAGATATCAGGACATTTTAAAAAATTGGTTTTTTTCCTAGGAACGTATAGTAATACAGAAATTGAGGGACATGCAGCCTTTAGCAGGCTTCGAGACTAGTCTACTTAATCTTTCTGCATCTCAGTTATACCTCTGTAAATGGAGGATATCTCCTTTACTCAAAGAAGTGATATAAGGATGAATGTTTAATAATTTATAAAGAGTCTTGCAGTGCTCAGAGGTAGGTCATAAAAGCAACCAGACAGCTCCATTCTATATCTATTACTGAAAATACTGCACAAGCTCTAGCTCACCTAAGATTTGTGCCCTGGTTGGGGAAAAGGAACGTCTCTTTGCTGATCCTGAAAGACTCCTATCACTTTTCTTTGACAGTGCAGGAAGCTCAGGTGCATTACGGGGACTGCTTCAAACTGGCGACTAAAGGGATATTAAATATGTTAGGTGACATGTATCTCATACTTTATGTCTACCCAGCCTTTCTAATTATCTGTATATATTTGAGACTTGAGCCAGACTCCCATATATGTCCTCTGTTAAGCTAGTGCTGTAGGGTTATATCCACATACAGTCATTGGATGTGAAGCAGAAAAGGCTTTGTCTTTAGCACCGAACACTGCCAGGGACTATTCTCTGGCCCTGATGGCAAACTGCGCAGCAGGAATTTCATCCAGATATCTAAACCCTCTCTCTCTACAAGCACAGGATGGTTTCATTCACTACTTATTTGATGTGATTCCTGGCTTTTTATATCCTTTAACTGTGGCTGAGTATTATCTGGATGAGTATTAGCAGGCACAGGCCAAAACCATGCAAGGCACTGTGCCAGCAGTTAAATGGTATTCTGGACCAAGGGGCAGTGCTTAAGGATGTGCCTTGCCCCTGTGCAGTTTACCAGCGTAGTTGCACCTAAACTGGCCACAAAGCAACAGAATGAGCAATATCCAGCCTCAAACTTGGTATAGTTAGAACTGCTAAACCATGGGATTAAAATGATGTACAGATGACGATTCTTCTCACAAAATTTTATTTTCTAGGCTATTAATATGTTCATGTTATGGTACAGGTTAAGTACATATAAGTGGTGACTTAAACTTTTTATTAAAGGTGCTAACACCACTCTTGCTCTTATACAGTGCTCCAAACTGAGCTTTTTATTGAATCACAGAAAACAAAGCACACTTTCTCATACAGAGATGTGAAAATAGATTTTGATAAAGGTAGTGCAATCAAAAATCCAATGTTTAGCTAAGCAATCTACTGAAACAATTAAAATAAAACTGCTGATCAAAAAATACTATTTTGATTATATTCATAATAACAGCTAACAGAGTAATTCAATGTATAACTTTTAATTACAAAATAATACGGTAAATTGATAATATCTTTGCATTTTTATATGAGATGCAATTCTATACTAAATTAAAGACTGCTTTCCTGAAATACAGGTATTTCACAGTGTTTATGGTCTGGTTAACATTTAAAATAGCTGTGTATCTGTAGCTCTGTATCTTCATATATTTATGTCTGGTTTACTTCATGATTATCTTTACTGTTTATAAAGTTGCTTCTTTTTCAAGTATACTTGTGAACCTAGTAGTCAGAGTGAGAGATCTACAAATATTGCAATGCATCACCAAAAATGCTAAAACTTGATCAAGAACATTTTGCAGTTTTTTTTATTCAAATAAAACACAGGTAAGTAAGTTGATCATCAGTGTACTTGTAAGTGACTAATTAAGTTGGCTGAACTAAGATTACAGAAATTATTTAATCATCATATGATTCAGTGACAGAGATTGTCATAATTACTAGGAGTTACTTCCAGAAAAGAACTATACTTAGATGAAAAAAGAAAAAAATAAAAAGATAAAAGAAAGAGAAGAGAGAAGAGAATAAGAGAAAATAGAAAAAAAAAGAGAAAAGAAATTAAAAGGACAAAAGAAAAGAGTAAAAGAAAAAGAGAAAAAGAAAAAAGAGAAAAAGAAGAGAAAGGAGAAGGGAAGAGAAGAGAAGAGAAGAGAAGAGAAGAGAAGAGAAGAGAAGAGAAGAGAAGAGAAGAGAAGAGAAGAGAAGAGAAGAGAAGAGAAGAGAAGAGAAAAAAGGAAAAAGCTGTTGAGGTGACAAATTGAAGCTTTGAATAAAATATGTTTATCTTAGGTTTTTTGGTTAAAAATAAAACAAAATATTTCAATATTAGTATGATTAAACATAAGTTGTCAAATTAGCAGTTTGCAATCATATCTTCTTTCTAGAAGTTTTATTTTTACATTTATGTGGGCATGAGAACGTACCATTTCATAGAATCATAGAATCATAGAATCATAGAATGGTAGGGGTTGGAAGGGACCTCTAGAGATCATCTAGTCCAACCCCCCTGCTAAAGCAGGTTAGCCTAGAGCAGGTTGCACAGGAATGCATCCAGGCGGGTTTTGAATATCTCCAGAGAAGGAGACTCCACAACCTCTCTGGGCAGCCTGTTCCAGTGCTCTGTCACCCTCACAGTAAAGAAGTTCCTCCTCATGTTCAGGTGGAACTTCCTGTGTTCCAGTTTGTGCCCATTGCCCCTTGTCCTGTCGCTGGGCACCACTGAGAAGAGTCTGACCCCGTCCTCTTGACATCCACCCTTTAGATATTTGTGAGCATTGATCAGATCTCCTCTCAGCCTTCTCTTTTCCAGGCTGAACAGACCCAGCTCTCTCAGCCTTTCCTCATAAGAGAGATGCTCCACTCCCCTAATCAACTTTGTGGCCCTCCGCTGGACTCTCTCCAGTAGTTCCCTGTCTCTCTTGAACTGGGGAGCCCAGAACTGGACACAGTACTCCAGATGCGGCCTCACCAGGGCAGAGTAGAGGGGGAGGATCACCTCCCTCGACCTGCTGGCCACACTCTTCTTAATGCACCCCAGGATGCCATTGGCCTTCCTGGCCGCAAGGGCACACTGCTGGCTCATGGTGAGCCTGTTGTCCACCAGCACTCCCAGGTCCTTCTCCGCAGAGCTGCTCTCCAGCAAGTCAACCCCCAGCCTGTACCGGCACATGGGGTTGTTCCTCCCCAGGTGCAAGACCCTACACTTGCCCTTGTTGAACTTCATCAGGTTCCTCTCCGCCCAACTCTCCAGCCTGTCCAGGTCACGCTGAATGGCAGCACAGCCTTCCGGTGAGTCAGCCGCTCCCCCCAGCTTTGTATCATCAGCAAACTTGCTGAGGGTACACTCTGTCCCTTCGTCCAAATCATTGATGAATACGTTGAACAGGACTGGACCCAGCACTGACCCCTGGGGAACACCGCTGGTCACAGGCCTCCAACCAGACTCCGCACCACCGATCACTACCCTCTGCGCTCTGCCATTCAGCCAGTTTTTGACCCACCTCACTGTGCGCTCATCTAAGCCACTCTTCCTGAGCTTTCCTATGAGGATGTTGTGGGAGACAGTGTCAAAAGCCTTACTGAAGTCAAGGTAGACAACGTCCACTGCTCTCCCCTCGTCCACCGAGCCAGTCATGCCATCATAGAAGGCTATCAGATTGGTCAAGCAGGATTTACCCTTGGTGAATCCATGTTGACTACTCCGGATAGTCTTCTCCTCTTCCATGTGCTTGGAGATGAGTTCCAGAATGAGCCGTTCCATCACCTTTCCAGGGATGGAGGTGAGACTGACTGGCCTGTAGTTTCCCGGGTCTTCCTTCTTGCCCTTTTTGAAGATTGGAGTGACATTGGCTTTCCTCCAATCTTCAGGCACCTCTCCTGTTCTCCACGACTTTTCAAAGATGATGGAGAGTGGCCTAGCAATTACCTCCGCCAGCTCCCTCAGCACACGTGGATGCATCCCATCGGGACCCATCGATTTGTGCGTGTTCAGTTTGCCTAGCTGCTCTCTAACCCAATCCTCATTGACCAAGGGCAAGTCTTCATTTGTCCGTGCTTCCTCTCTTATCTCCAGAATTTCTCAAATAATAAAATGCACGGATCAGGTACATTTTTACAACTTGAACTCCTAGAGTGAAAAAGTGTTTCATAAATGTTAATTACTTGCTTTATTGCTCTAATAGTCCAGTATGTATGTTTATTGACATATTTCATTGATATATTGTCTCATTTCCTGAGGTCTTGAGCACCTGGAGCCTATACTGCTATGTGAAAATTAGGACTCTTCCCATCATACAGAAAGAAGAGTTATTTCTTTTCAAAATATCCAGCATCTGAGTAATAATATGTGGTTTCTTTTAAATCAGCAGCATAGGTATCATTAGGGCCTTTTAGGGAATGAGTCAGATCCTGATAACTGAAAAGTTAATTTAAATGTAAAATGAAGCTATCTGTGCATGCCAGCAAATGTCTTCTAGTAGTCTGTAGGCAATAACCTCAAATGGTATATATCTGCACAAGTCCATCTTTCACTGAGACTTGCACCAAAATACTCTGCTGTCATTAATTTATCTTTTAACTTCCAATAACGGGCCTGACATCACTTGTGCCCCATTTTGAATTATTCTTTTGCCCTTTACAAGGGGAGCTGATTTGTAATGCTTTTATTTGGACGTCAAGTGTATCAGTTTTAATACAGCTTTCTACAGGACATTTTTCTAAGGGTCAGGATAGCATTATATAGAGAAAAAACCCTCGTAACTCAAAGGCAAGGACATTTTCCTGTGATTGCAGGAAGACAGGTTTAATCCTCTATTCTTTTAATTCTTGCACTTTTTTATACTAACTTCTTCAGGAATTTTCCATTTGATTTGTTTTTCTTTGTTCTGAAATTCTTTCCCTGATAGAAAAAGCTCTTTTTCCAGCTAATTTATAAGAGTATGAAGAAGTCATTATAGTTACAGTAAACTCAAATAACCAGGAGTGCTAAATATGATATGGCTTCTAGAAGCACTATGTCAAATCAGATCTTAGATAACTTTACGCCTTTCATGACCAAGATTTCCATTATCAGTTATGGAATTTTTGTATTTATTTTCATTTTCTACTTTACAGAACACAGCAGAAATAACGCAAGGAATCCAAGCATAACTAAACTGTTTAATAATAACTGAACTATTCTGGATAAAGAACTCCTTTGATTACCATAGATTAGAGTCTAGATGTGACAAATATACATCAAATGTGGCCAGTTAGAAGGCTAAGAGGATAGTGCACAAAAAAGACCAGTCAACAGGATAGTACAGATACATTTTCAATCTCTCTGGAGTAGTCTTTCTTTCTCCTTAATAACCAAAGAGGAAGACTAACAGATTAAGTTATGTCAATCAACACTAACCACATAGTACTTCTCTCTGCTTGCTAATTTTGGTATACATTACTAGTCAAAAACATGTTGTGGAGTTTGTGTTTAGAAATTGTGTTATATTTTGTCTTAGCTATGACCGCTCTGCACCACTTCTATCTGATAAAATTAAACAGTTTAATAAGCAGTTTAAATCCAGGTTTCTGTGGGTTATTTTATGTCTGATAAACCTATGGTGAATTACAATTAATAAGTAACCTTGAATTAAGCTCCAATTTAGTCTTATTACTTAAATTGTAAAAGAATTTAAACATGTCATTTGTCATCTAAACTAAACAAATAAAATATGTACCATTGTCAGTTCAATTCAATCTGAATTTGCAAAGTCATGAATTTACATATACACTTCTGTAGTCTTGTAAATTGCTTCTGTTTTTGAAATAACCTGCTTTTTCTCTGCCTCACATTACTGTACTTTTAACAGTACTTTGCCCGAACTCACAGTTACTTGCATCATGAAACGACAAGGGAAGCTCATGGCATCTGAGCATTCTGCCCTTGTACTGCTTCCTGCTTGTTGCACACATTCCATAATATAGATGCATCTCCCTGGTATCGTTAGTAGCTGTCTTCATTGATACAGAAATTCTAGGGCATGTGGTAGGATGAAATTACCCTCAGTTAACAGCCACTTTTAGGTTGTTTCTTTTTGTACATACACGCACTAGCCGGTCCCTTAATGCATCATTTAAGCTCTCTGAACTGGCAATGCTCTGTTAATTTTCTTAATTCAGTCTCTCCAAAAAAAAAAATTATAAAGTAGAATCAGTCTGAAGTCACCAGCAGTTTATGGATTTTGTGCAGTTTCCACAATCTATGAAAATGTTTTCTCCACTAGTTTAATAGAAACTCTTAGCTTATGCCATGGCTTAAAAAGATTAACCACCCCACTAAAACCACAAAGTTTTTTTGCGATTTAGGATATTAGTTAGTTCATATTGTTTGAAGCCTAAGATGCAGGTGGGTCAGTTCTCTATTGAGCTGTCAAACAATTCCGTTTCCCCCAAGTTAGACATTAACCTTTTTTCTTTTTTAAACAAGCAATTTACTAACAGTCCCAGTAGCTACATGATGGTTTTTTCCTTAGTTTTTTTGCTAGGCTTTAATCGTTCTCTATTTTACAGTATTTTATAGAAATCCATTTTGTCATCAGTGTTATATTCTCTGCCATTGGCTTAACAATTGTATTATGAACAAAAGAAATAATTAATTTTACTGAGTAAATGACATGTGACTTTTAACCAGAACTATATACAACTCAGCTAACAGTATTTTGACAGTAATATTTCAGATCTAAGAAATGCTGAGGGGATCATAGTAAAAGAATTTACAAATAATTTAAGGACATATTATCATCTTCTTTTACACCCAGCGTATAAAGAACTTTTCATATGCATACTTTTCAAGAGTCTCTGAGCAGTTCTATTTTACAGATTCCAGACACCAAAACATAAGGCTTTGCTGCATATCTCTA
This sequence comes from Steatornis caripensis, assembly GCA_013398225.1. NCBI lineage: Eukaryota > Metazoa > Chordata > Aves > Caprimulgiformes > Steatornithidae > Steatornis > Steatornis caripensis. The sequence continues at coordinate 227,565 of VZSC01015655.1, forward strand.
GTCATTTCCCCTGTTTATACATTGTCTGTTTTACAGTGCAACATTTGACCATGTGTAGCATAAAAAAAAAAAAAAAAAGACTAACTCATTCTTCTTTACAGGAAGAAGATCCAGGTATTATTGGGAATATATTGTGCGTGTCCATATTTGTATTAGTTCAGCACTCACTTTTTAGTAATCAAAAAAAGCAAGATAAATGTTTGGAATATTATAAAAGGAATGGAACAAAAAGCTAAAACCACCCTTACACCACTGTGGTAAATCCAGGGCATACTAACCTTTTAACAATGATGTGAGTACTTTGAAGCCCCATCTCAAAAACAGTAATGTAGACGTGAAAGAGACACAGAACCAAGTATCAAGGCTTCTAAATGTAAAACGCTTAAAAAATAAGGACTTTTCAATCTGGAAAAGAAACAATAAACCGCGTGACACATGTCTATGAAATGGAGAGCAAATGGAAAAGATAAGTCAAGGATTGTTGCTGTTTTTCTCTTCATGTAACAACACAGGGGTTCAGTTGAATATTAGAACCTCAACTCTATCATCGTGACATGAGAGCATATACCTTATCTGTCTGTAGTAAGAGATGCCACTCAGAGGCCATTAACATCCTCTGTTCACTTTCTGATATGTAGTGAAGTTACCACTGCAGAACTCTGCAGGTGGCTGTAGTTCCAGCTATATATGGAGAGAGAGAAAAAAACATAATTTTAAATCAGAATGCTTAGTGATATTTCAGGGCAGATTATTTGAATTTGAAATTCCACATTTCTTTTTCCAACACTTTGGGCTACTGAACTGCTAAATTGTACTCTTTAAAAAACAGAGTAAAGGTATTTTTCAGTCTTCAGGTAAGATACTTCTCTGCACCCCTGTTTAGTACTACTCCATAATATTTAAGCTTTGTATACCTCAAAAAAAAAAAAAAGCCACTAAACATCATAATATAGCTCTACTTGTAAAACAAAGGACATTCAGAAACTGTAAATAAATCAAAGTGAAAAAGAGGGGAATAATTAGAAATAGGAGAGCTACTTGGACAATTTAACTTGAAAATAAGATATTCTACAGGAAAATGGTACAGGGGCTTGGGAGTTTTGGGGGTTTTCTTAATTTTTAGTGTCTCAGGTCATCTGTCTAAAGACACAACAATTTGTTCATTTTGGGTTTTATGGAATTGCTGTTGCAATAATCACAGTCGACGTAGAATAAAACAGGTAATATTTTAATTGGAATTGTGGATCACTGAAGACACTCTCATTTAAGACTTCAAGGAAAGATAGACATTAGAATCGTATGTCATATTTCAAGAGACAAGAGGTATAATAAAAGTCCTTTTCATTATAATTAGACAAATCTGAGAAGTAAAACTCCACTTATAATGTACCTCTGGAAATAATTTCTATCATTACCCTTAGCACCAGAAGAAACTTTGAAAACTTTGACTTAATACTTCTTTAATCGTTACATATATCATTGACATATCTATTCATGTTTCAGTCATTAAGACAGGAAAATTCAGGGAGAATGTCTTCCTCCCAAGTTGTGACACTATTTTCAGCGTCACTTTATGAAGCATGGTCTAATACATATATCTGAATCTTGGAAGTAGTATGAACACAACCTTCAGCTTATGTTTATACTTGAGTTTCCTCCAAGCTGATAGAAAAGATACTCCAAACTATGGAAGCGTTACGAGGTTTTGATTCTGGCAATCTGTGTTTTCATGAAATCTACAGTTCTGGTTTTCATGTCAGTACTTAAAATAAAAAAATTCAACCAACTGATCAAATAAATTCCAGCCAAAGTTGCATGAAAAACTGAAGTATAAAGAGAAAACCAAAATCAGAGATGCTGTATTAGAGTGCTGACTCTTTAATATTTTGCAAGTGCAGCAAACTGAAAAGCTGTTGCTATAGAGGTTGATTTAATCACTACTGAAACTCTAGATGCATCCTATAGTAGCATTCTAGTTTGAAATAATCCTCAAAAATTAATGCCATTTGGCAAAATGAAACATCCATCCATGGACACTGCTAAGATCACTTTATGAATTGGACCAAGCAAGGGACAAGCTGTGTCAGGAATAGATTGGCATACACATGCACACACACACACTGTAATGGGACAGAGGAAGACATTTTAATGAGCAGATTGTGATTTCAAGCAGAATATAGGCAGAATACAAACACAGGCCTTGGTTGTAGACCTTGATGTTAGCATTTGAGTGACTGCTATATAACCCGAGCGTATACTGTGATGTCAGTGTGTATGCCTTTAACTACGCCCTGTAACAGCTTGTTCCTATGGAGATGTGTAAGAGTGTAACATCCAAAGCGAACCTCCATGTACCACATGGTCTTGTACAGGTAAAAAGATCGATAGCTTTGTTCACATGGAAGAATACTATAAAGATGCAAGAAATAGTGAGGCTGGCCAACTCCACCACAGATGGGAACTCTATGCAGCACGTCATGGTCCACAAGCAAGGTCTTATCCAACACTGTAATAGCAGAGGTTCCCAGCATAAGGAGGAACATAAGATTGCTATCATCTTTTCTATAATTTCTATCCTTTACATAATAAACCAGATAATCAGTCTTGAGTGTCAGTGCTTTTCTTACTGAGAACGCAAAAGAATTAGTACCTCTTCATTGCAAAACATGCACACGCATACATGCAGAGTGGGAGCTAGCTGAGACAGTCTTGGCACCATTTCAGGGGGTTGGCACAGACTAACCTGAGGAAATACTGCAGGCTCTCTGCTTGTGTGTGGTTTCCCCAGTCTCTGTCCTTGGGATGTGGGGGCGCTGTGGCACAGGCCATCAAGTCAGACCGTGGTGATAACACACTGCACCTTTCCAGCAGTCTGTGTTGTTTTCCTGCCATTTCCTGGTCCAGGGCCCCTACCACAGCCCAACCTATTCAGTTCCTCTTTATGTTGTCCTGTCTGCCACAGTTCATGATGTTCGATCACTCAGCAATTAGTCAAGGCAAGGTTGTACTGTTCTTGTGATAATCACCTAGAGGACATTATTAATTCTTAAGCCTTCTTTGATGAGCTTATGTCATAGTTTAGTCCCGGCTGGCAACAAAGAACCACACAGCTGCTCACTCACTCCTCCCCCCACACCACGATGAGGAGAAAATGTAACGAAACCTGGTGGGTCGAGAGGACAGGGAGGGTTCACTCACCAGTTATGGTCACGGGCAAAAAAAAAGACTCAGCTTGGGGAAAAAATTCAATTTAATCAGTTATCAATCAAAGCAGAGCAGGATAAGGAGACACGAAAAGCCAGCTCTTACAATCAAACACCTTCGCCCACCCCCACCTCCTTCCTGGGCTTGAGTCCCCTTGCTCCCAATGTCTCTACCTCCTCCCCCCTCAGCAGCACAGGGGAGGGGCTGGGAATGGGGGGTGCAGTCAGTTCACCAAAGATTGTCTCTGCCGCTCCTTCCTCCTCAGGCAGGGAGAGATCCTCACATGCTTACCCTGCTCCAATGCAGGGTCTCTCGCATGGCAGACAGTCCCTCATGAAGTCCTCCAACGTGAGTCCTTCCCATGCAGTGCAGTCCCTCAGGAACGCACTGACCCAGCGTGGGCTGTCCACAGTGTCACGGTCTGCTTCAGGAGAAGGCAACTCCCCTGGCTTGGGGTGCTTCATGGACTGCAGGTCCATCTCTGCTTTGCTGTGGTCCTTCATGGGCTGCTTCACCGTGATCCTCTTGCACTGCAGAGGGACAACCTGCCCTCTCACTGTGGTTTGCAGGGGAATCTCTGCTCTGGCTGCCTCCTCCCCCTCCTTCCTCACTGACTCCTGGTATCTGCATAGGTATTTTCCTAACTTCTACCTCCTCCTCTGCTGCAGTCTCAATACCTGTTTCTGTCTGAGGCTGGGATGACTTGGAGCTGGGGGAGCTTCGAACAGCTTCTTACAGGGGCCACTCACCCATGTAGCCCCTTCCCCTGCTACCAAAGCCCCACCACAGAGACCCAGTACAGCTTACTAGAAAAATATTAACTTGGTTTCATCATAATCAAGTCATCATTTTAATAAATTGTCATGCACTTGGCAATAAGACCAAGTCAATGAAAGATTGTCTGGTAACTGACAGTGATGCTTAATTGCAAGACCACTTTGATCAAATTGCAGTTGATGAGTGTCTCCAGTTTAAATTGCTTTGAATGCCTGTTTCCTACTTCTGGAAAACTATTTGGATGACTAAGGAAAATTTAACACCAGAAATAGACAGGAAGATGATCAGCCAGTCAACAGATTTTACTCTACTGCTATAGATACACTGATACATCTTTTGAAGAACTTGTGATAGAGAATAGATTGACAACAATAGATTGTTGGTTTTATGTAAGATTACTTAAATACTATTTCTGACAATGAGAAACAAAATGTAAATTAAATACTTCATTTAATTTCAATAACTTCTTATACATATTTCCTAAACTGATCTTCCCCCCAAAAAAACCAGTCAGTTCTTGTATACAAACTGAAAAAAAAAATGAAGTTGAAAAACTGACAGCCAAACAAACAATTAAACACCATTATGAAATCACCAATTTTATTTATACATTTTTAAAGACTATAAGGACTTATCCTGATTGGTAGTATGAGAGCTTCAGGGTTATTGCATGAAACATTGCTGATACTATTATTCCATTACAGCTATGCCTCACTGATAACATGCAAGCAAACATTTTTGGTTGGATTTTTTTTTCTCTGTTTGTATAGGTGTAGTTATTTGGATAAATATTTCCTACTTTTCTTTATTAAATGCAAAATATTTTAACACTTCTAATTTTTTTCTGGGTTTCTATGGAAACAAGTTGTGTTTGTTTCCATCATTTTCATTTTTTATCTCTTTTCTAACTACTTTAAATCATTGGTCAGCTTCTACTAAACTTAGCAGATGAATAGTAAGAGATCTGCTTAATATGATATCTGAGACAAAGGGTGTGGAAATTCCTCACAGAGCTCTTCTAAAGACAATTGTTTAATCTCCAGTAGCTGAAAGAGAGGGTTCTTTAGGCTCATAAACTTGTCAAATGACAGCAGAAGTCTTGACAATAAACATATGCTTTTTCCTAGCTTGCAAGTCCTAGTGAAGTAAATACAGCTGTAAATATTAAGATAAATAATGAAAAAGGTGATGGCAGATTACTGCATGTATTGATGTGTGGTGGGGGAAAGAATGAAGAGCAATTAGCTGAGATTATTACGGTCAAACCTCTAGCCATAAAATACATGTTTCACTAGCTCTGCTGTTCCTAAAACTACTTTGAATTTAGGATTTTTGCTTTCAGATTAGCTGTAGAAATGTGGGAGTTTAAATACTGGATTTATACTAACTCTTATGAGGTAAAAATGAAAAAGCTAATCAACATTTAGAAGACCTATTAGTAAGCCCTGATTGAAAGTTCTTTACCTCACAGTGCCTGAGACAAGCATCAGGAACATCTACCTAGTACTAGGTAGCAAAGACAAGCTTCCTTGTGAATTAACTGGTATTAAATCATCCAGAGGAAAATTCCCTTGCGATCATGTGAATAAAATAGAAATATTAAGTATTAGAACAAAAATATAATGAGCAATTAAATATGAATATGTACAAGCAAAGAACATCCCACAGTTCATCCCAAGAGAAGCATGTATTCACAACTTAATGAAAATCGAAAGTTGTGCAGTTCAGGCACAGTGTTCCATTTCACTTTTCTAGTTATGGCTTATCCTACCTCCCTATATTTCTGTGATACTAAACATTATAAGGGTGAAATATATGTTGTCATAAAATATGATACCAAAATCTGTTTTCAACTATAAACTGATGAATATGAATTAAAACATTTTTCAAAAGTCAGCAAAATTAATAGAAGTGTTTCCAATACCAAGTCNTCACTTTTCTAGTTATGGCTTATCCTACCTCCCTATATTTCTGTGATACTAAACATTATAAGGGTGAAATATATGTTGTCATAAAATATGATACCAAAATCTGTTTTCAACTATAAACTGATGAATATGAATTAAAACATTTTTCAAAAGTCAGCAAAATTAATAGAAGTGTTTCCAATACCAAGTCAATAGTGTTTATATATGTAAATAATGAGTGAAACTGAGT